>PVIC010017444.1:0-32746 GCA_004025085.1 Thryonomys swinderianus | reverse complement strand
CCTGTAATCCCAGCACTCGGGAGGCAGAGACGGGAGGATTGCTGAGTTTGCGGCGGCTTGCCTGGGCACCATAGTGAGCTCAGGGCCAGCCTGAACTACAAAGCAAGACCCTGTCTCCAAAAAGCAAAAAAAACAAAAACAAAAACAAAAAAAACCATATTTTGAGGTCAAGCACATTTGCGAAAACTTTCTGTTCTAATGTTGGAGTTCAGGGCAGGTCTAGCTGGAAAGGGCACTTCCACAAGTGAGGCACTGTCCACAAGGCCAATTGCCTTGGCCACTCTGGAGCCTAGATCAGGGTCTCCACAGAGACAGGAAGGGATGGATAGGCTGTGGCCACTCCTTGGGAAGGGCATACTTCACTGATGGTATAGTCACAGCCATGAGCTGGGCCAGCTTGGTGTTGGTGGCCTGCTCAAGAGCACAGAATGGTGCTCTTTCATCATTTTAACTGCTTCTTGGGATTTTTGCCTCTGATGCAAATTTTATGCATCAACTTGACTGGGCCATGGGTGGCAGATTTTAATCAAACCTGCTGAGTGCTTCTGTGAAAGTGTTTTTCCGTGAAATTAACACAAATGGATAGGCTTAGAGTAAAGGAGATGTCTTGCCTGTGTGTGGGTGGGTTGCATCTTATCAGTCAAAAGCTGAGAGAAAAGATTGACTGACACCCTTCCCCACCAAGAGGAGAGAATTCCTCTTGCAAAGTGGGCACTGTTTTTTTTTTTCCCCGTCTTCAAAAATGAACTGAAACGAGTCTCTCTTCATTTCAAGCCTATTGGCTTTCAGGGAACCTCTGTCTGCTCTCCTGGGTCTCCAGCTTGCCAACTCCAGATTCTTGGACTTGTCAGACTCCACAACTGTATGAGCCAATTTCCTATAAAAATCCTTCTCTGTCCCTCTGATCTAATCCTCTTAGCTCTGATCTTATCCTCTGATCTTCCTCTTAGCTACAGTTTAGTGGTTCTGTCTCTTTGGAGAACCCTCACCAAAATAACCTCTAACGGACTTTGGTAGCATCCTTGCCTCCTTCCTGACCTCATCAGAGTTCCGTGCCTGGCATTTACTTCCTGGTCACTCAGTTCTTCTATATTCTGTGTAGTGACTAAGTTTATCCACTTGATTGACTTAGGAGCCAACCAGGGGATTAGTAAAGCATATTTCTAGGTATTTCAGAGTGGGTCATGCAGATGGGATCTTAGGGTCCATGTCTGGTTCTTCTCTCATGCCTTCCTAGTATTGTTCCTCTACTTTGCTTCCCTGAAACTATAAACTGAGTAGTTTTGCTCAGCCACACCCTTCTGCCATTATATTCTTACTTAGAGTTAGCTGACTACAGACTGAATACCCTGAGACTGTCAGTCTCCACCTTTAAGTTGTAGGTGTTGGATACGGTGTCCTACTGAAAGGAAAGCTGACTGATACATATAATTGTTACTAGAGAAGTGGGTATTTGATATGACTACTTGATCATGTGATTTGGAAGCCTTTGTAAGTGGTTTGTAGGAGTCTGGACAGATTTAGAGATAATGGCTAGAGAAGACTTAGACTGCTGTAAGCAAGTTTTTTAGTGATTATGGATGGAGCTCGGAAGATCATAATACCAGCAGGAATTAGGACAGTAAAGGCCAGCCTCAGGAGATTTCATCTTGGAATAAGGACCCTACCAGTATGTGAACTAGAGGCTATGTATTGTACTCTGGCAAAAATTGGTCTTCATTTTTCCCATGTTCTGAGACTTTGCAGGAGGCTGAGATCAAGGGCAGTGACTGATCTGGTGAAGGATGTTTCAAGGTAGCTTAACATGTAGGTGGTGCCAAAATTATAGTGAGAAGCAGGGGTCAAAGGCAAAGCAGATAAATAGAAATGCTTAAATTTTGACTCAAATTATGTGTAAAGTTGGAACCAAGGGACGTGTTGATGTTAAAGAGATTAGCATCATTGCTAAGGAAACTAAGAACAGTGAAACTTTGGATTGTGAATACTTTATCCTGAAAGTGTTCCACAAGACAAGCAAACAGTTCTAAAACATTTTAATTTGATAAACAAGCAATGTTTTAGAATATGCGTAATATGTGATGATGAAGGTCACTGAGCAATAATGAGCCAATGGTTCTTCTCTTTCTCATGCTGTGGGACTGTAGATCATCATTTCCCAACAGCAAGAGGTTATGGAGGAAATCTCATCTGCAGAGAAGGAGAAGGAACAGATGGAGGAATTCTTCACTTCAAATTAACTATGGAGATATGCAAAATGTGGGAAAAAGTGTAAAATTCTATAGAAATGTATCACCTTAAGAAGGTGATAGCACTGTGAGCAATAAATCTGTTTAATGACAATGCAATGTCACATTTCCATGAAAATCTCAAAAGGAGGCAAAAGCAAGAGTCATTGGATAGGTTTCTTGTTAAAGTTGCATGGAAAGAAAAAGAATCCATTGAGCCAATAGATAGTGGTGATTCTATTAGTGATAGTGAAGTTTGTCCTACATAATGCCCTAACTCTTTCTGGTCCCCATACACCAGCCATGAAAATTTTCAAAAGTATATGTGGGACAATTTGTTTATTTAAAAAAATTTTGCATTTTATTTATGGTTTTGTATTATATTATAGAATTGTAGTCATTTTTATATGAGTATTTTTGAATTGTGGAACAAGTCATTTGAGTTCTATGATTTCTTATGGGGAAATTCACTTTGATATGCAAGTGATTTCGATTACAAGCATATTGTCAGTACAAATTATGTTCATAAGTCAAGGTTTTACTGTACTTTTTTTTTTGAGACAGGGTCTCACTTTGTAGTTCAGGCTGGCCCTGAGCTCACTATGTAGCCCCGGCAAGCCTGGAACTTAGCAATCCTCCTGCCTCTGCCTCCTGAGTGCTGGGATTACAGGCGTGAGCCACCATCCCTGGCATGGTGGTATGTGGTATTGATTGCTGGTGGGTGTGAGTCACCATGCCCAGCACTGTATGTGGTTACTGGGATTGAACTCAGGACCTTGGCGCTTGCGAGGTAGGTGCCAGAACCACTGAGCTAAATCTCTGGCCTCTGATTTTACTGTACTTTGTACATGAATAAAAAGAAATATAACTTACAGGTGTCTTCAGAATCAGTAAGACTCCATCATTTTGGAGTCAAGGGTGCAAAAATGTCAACTTTTCACTTGAGAGTCAATGGGATGCCTTGTCAAGAAGAACCTCCTCAGAATTTTGCTCCTGGAGACTCATTTTATGCAGCCATGGTCCAAGGCAGGAGACTTTAGTGCTGTCTACAGGATACTGGTTTTATTAACATGAAGAATGCAAGAGGTGTGGGATCAGGGAGGCTTCTACCCAGATTTCAAAAGAAGGCCTTGGAGACCAGGCAAAGAGCCCTAGAAAGCTAGAGATGCCAGGAAAGTGGAATATCAACCAAGGAAAGCTGTAAGTGATGAGCAGAGCTGCCCTAGAAATAACATGTGTGGATTGTAACTGGCAATGGCCTAGGGGTGGGGATAGCCAAGCCCTCTAAAACAGACATCTCACCACCATGTATGTGCTTTGGATGCTGGATATAGAGCTACAAGACTTAATGTTTTCCCTGTTGGTTTTTAATCTTGGTTTGGTCTAGTTCTTTTATCTCCACTTATTTCTCCCTTCTGGAATGGGGCTGTTCACCCTGTACCACTGCACCTTGGGATTCTGTAACTTGTTTTTTTATTTTTGTAGAAGTTCAGAACAAAGAGTTTGCCATGAGTTGCTGAAGAGATTTTGACTTGGGTTTTTGAGAAATGCTAGAAAGTATGAGAATTTGAGGGAAGGAATCATTAAAAGACAGCTATATCATGTTAGATGGAATTATGAACTTGATATTATCTTCTTTTGGAGAATAAGTATATTTTTGGGTATGTATTTGAGTCTTAGGTTGACATAGGGTAGAATGTGACTATTAAGCTTAATTGTCAATGTGACTGGATTAGTAGCCACCCAGTGGGTTAGTAAAGCATGCTTTTTTAGTATATCTGGGTGGGTCATGGAGGCATAAGCTTCAGTACTATATCTGGTCCTCACTTCTTCCTCTCTGACACTGTTTGTCTAGTCTGTTTTCTGGTCACCATGAACCGATAGCTTTGTTCCACCACTCTTTTCTATCATGATTCTTCTGCCTAGGAGTCAGCTAACCATGGACTGAATCCCCTGAAACCATGAGCCAAGTTCAAACTCTCCTCTTTTTAAGGTGCTTTTGAGTACTGTTTCCCTGTGATGGAAAAGCTAATACACTCAACCCTTGAACATTGCATGTGGTCAGCTAGGAGAGAGGGTGCAGCTGAGCTGGGCTTTGGAAACATTTCTCTTTGTTTTCCTAGGACTTGATTGTTTTGCTTTGCTTTTGATTTCCTTGTTTTCTGCTTGCATCTGCAGGTCCCATCCTAAATCATAGCATCTTGCATCTTGATGTCAATTTCATCCACAGGTGAGCTTTTGTGACCTTGCCTGGGGTAGCAGCCATGGAATTTTTGTGGGTTCTAACTCAGCCATTAATATTTCTTTTGGGATTTTGTTGATCCCCAGGGTCCTTTGCATACTTTACAAGTTATGTTTTTAGTATAGGTCAGTTCCCCTGAAGAGAGTGCAGTTTCAGGAGATGGGAGAGATGCTTTTTTGCCTGGGGTTTTGTCCCCACATGGTAAAGACGTTATTATAAAGGATACAAAGCATTCAAATTAGAACTTGGCCAAACTAATTTTCCCTTTTTCCAATGAAAATGGCCAAGGCTCTAATTTCCATTCTGTAGATAAGGTCACCCAGGCGCAATTCATTCCAGCAATTTTTCCAACTCAGGATGAGGAATAAACAAAACTCCAGTGGTGTCTGGGTCTGGGATTTGGAGTGAGATTGAATTTCCAGTCTGAACTAGGTCATCGCAGCCTCCAACCTGCAATAACAAAGGAACAGTGATGGTTTCTGTTTTGTTTTCATTAATGATGACTCCAGCCAAGAGCAGGAACAGGAGAGAAAGGCCCTCTTTACCTGGATGGCCAGCTGGTGGCCTGCCTCATGCATTTGAGGGCCCTGGGCTTTGTCTTAGGCCCAGGGTTGCCATGTGTGCAGTGGGGGCAGCAACCTGACACATCTGCTTTCTCTGCTCAAAGGCTGCTATGCTGTGATCTGGGAAAAGAATACAACTGATAGTGCCAGGCGTGGTGGCTCACACCTGTAATTCCAGCACTTGGGAGGCAGAGACAGGAGAATTGCTGAGTTTAAGGCTAGCCTGATCTCCATAGTGAGTTCAGGGACAGCCTGAACTACAAAGCAAGACCCTGTCTCAAAAAAAAATACAACTGATACTGGGAACTTGGGGACCTCACTCATGTGAGATGGGTGAATGTGCACCAGGCAGCAGACATGGTCGTGTCTGATGTGTGCTGGGTCACTCAATTGCCGCACACCTAGAGTGGAAGCATCACTGTCAACAGAAACAGGACAGCCCCTTCTCATAATGTGATAGGTTCAGGAGTGGGAACTGGGTCTGCAGCAAGGGCCTTTAACCTGCCTGGGGACATGTGGTTCATCTGCTCCCACCCCTGTGTCTTTGGCTTGGCTCTGTCATTCCTAGTACCCAGCATCAGGACCACCTGACCTCTGGCCAGCCTGAGTCTGCCCCTCTGGGGTGCGATGTCTATTGGAGGCGGCTACTCTCAGACCCTGCAGGGGAGAAGGGTCTGCAGCTCCCGGGGGCCATCCATGGAAGGAGGTGGAGAGTGGGAGTTTAAAGAATTGACACATTCTGTTATTTCTGGAGTGTGTGCCTCCTAAGCTACTTTATCTGAGTAAGCACCAGTGACCCAGCTGAGGCCCGCGTGGTCCTCAGCCTGTACCATGCCATACAGAAGGCTCCGAATCAATGTCAGTCCCGGGCAAACTCATTGTGAATGCCATTAAGATGACAGAAGTGTGAGTGGGAAACTGCTTGACCGGCAAAGGAATGGCTATTACAGCTGTGCCTGGGGGGTATCTCTGAGGAAACACATGGGTTTCTGCCTTCGGCAGCATCTTGGTTTAAAATGTGCTCTGTGCTTGGAAGCACAGCCCAGAATCCCTCTTCCTGGCAGGCTCAGAGCCTCCGCTCCTGTGGGCTTTCTGGTGGGGGACAGCACATTTACCTCTTTCCTCCTTTGAATGCTTTCAAGCATAGAAGCATCTTGACATGAGTTTAACTGGATCTTTGTGGTTGCCTCCTCTAGACGGAGATTGTAGGGCAGGGAGTCTCTCCCTGAGACGACACAATGCAGGAGGCACTCTAGGCATACTAAGGACTCTGTACAAGACAGAATCAATGGAAAGCACTGTGTAATGGTGCCAAGGAACCAATTAGGTCAGCTTGAGTCAGAAGCAGGATAATCTGCAGGGAGCCAAAGGGGCCAGGAGCTGTTGAGCCAGAGAGGGTGGAAGCTGCTGACCAGGAGGAACCAGGGAGGCAGCATGAGACTGGAGATGGAAGCTCCTGGGGTGTCCTCAGAGGCAGGAGAGCCAGGAGGCAGAAGTCCAGAGGCCTTGGCAGCTAAGGACACACCTGCCCGGGGAAGCCTCCATCCGGGCCCACAACAGGTGGGTCTCTCCCCATCAACCAGATATACCAGAGCTTCAGTGACAGCCTGTCAGTCCATACTCCAGTCAAGCTAAGAAGTCCCATCATGGCTACAGAAGGGGATGGGCAGCTCCACACTGTGCTGCACCCAGAATTGAGTGCAAGTGAACAAGGATGGCAGGTGGGGACATCAGGTATGGTGCTATAGGTGCCGTTCACCGGAGCCCAGCCCCTGGCTGTGGAGATGTAGTGGGGACACAGTGGGGGTCATGGTGCCGGGGGAGCTGCAGCACACTGCTCCTTACACCTGAGCCAGGTGGGTCCCATGTGAGGTCCTGTGGACCTCAGAAGGTAACATGTGACTGGGCTTGTGACATGGTTCTCTGCCAGAAATCTAGTGGCTCTGTATGGCAATGTCTGTGAGGGTGCTGGGCTCCCAGGGAAGATGGAGATGTTGAGGCACAGTGGAGCACAGACTAGAATGGCCCAGCTCATTCTGTCTTCTGGACACTGTCTGTCCCCTGGGGATATGGTGGACCTCATACCCTCTGGGCCTGAGCAATGCCCATCCATCCTCACCACGGCCACATGAAGCTCTGTGCACAGAAACACCTGGGGACATCTGCAGTGGCCATGGTCTTGGGGCCACCCAGGGCAGCTCTTGGGTGTCAGCTCCAACAGAGATTGACTCCCAGGTTTACCTTTTGCGCAGGAATCAGGACACATGTGCTTTCAGATGTCACTTGGGAGGAGACTTGGGAGAAGACCAGGCCTGCGCAGTCCTTCCCCGTCCCAGCTATGTGCAGCATTGTGTGTGGCCTCTGTGCCACTGGAGAAAGTCCACAGTATTCCTGTGCTTCTGCATCCTCAGCTGGCATTCTGGACCTGGGGGTGTCTCTGAGGCTGTCCTGAGACCACGTGTGATCTGAGGGAAGGGATAGCTTCACTCAGTGACTGGGACCTGTGTCTATGCAGAGGTTTCAGAGAAGGGTTGAATGCCATCTCCAAGGACATGCAGGAGATGCTGGGGAAGTGATGTGTAGGTTGTCACTGCACCTGGGGGAAGGGGACAAGACAGACTGGGGTAATTGAGGCACAGAGGTGACCACCTGGTGATGTGTTTGGGAGGGTCTTTCCTTACCCTCCCAAGAACCAGGTCCACATTGCTGCCATGCAGCTTGGCCAGCTCTCTTCCCAGTGCTACCTTCAGGCCTCAGGATATTTCCATGTACAGCCTCATGCCTCATGGCAGGCATTCTCTAGCCTGGCAGAGTCTCACTATCTGCACCTGCAATGTCAGGGGCCACTTGCTCTGGACGTTGTCCCCACCTAGGGTGCGAGGGAACCTTATCTTGTCAGGCCAGTTGAGGGCACAGCTGTGCAGAGGGGGATCAGCCCGGACTCCATCTCTGCTTCTTGCATCATGTGCATGAGATGAAAAAATGTGTTTGTGAATCTCTGCTACCTTCCTACCCAGCAGCCACTCTCATGAGTAATAGCAGATGATGAACTAGGGGTAAAATGCAAAGTAATGTCAAGGTTTCATTGTGATTTTTAGGAGCAAGTGTGTCTAAACCTATAGGGTTTCTGTGCTTGGAAAGGGGGTGGCTAGGTGCTAGTGTTCGCTTGGATTGCACAAGGTTGTGGGCTGCACCCCCAGGTTTCTCCTCCAAAGAGAAAGAAAAGACAGAAAAAATATATGTTCCTAAGCCCCGCCAACATACAGCTTTCAGTGCTGTTCCTAAGCTCACAGCCCTTAAGTACAGAGGGGGTATTAGGGTTCAAAGCACCCCGGGAGCCAGGTTGGAGAAGGTAAGTGATCAGGGCCCTGAGGGAGTGAGTGCATTTCTTTGTGTTCGGCTGGAGCGGCAGCATCCACAATCCAGACATTTAAGACTCATTGGGTGAATAGGCAAAGGGTTCATGGAACAGCCAGGGTAGGGTCCTGGGGGATGGGCTAGTGGGAGGGAGAGGTCGGGTCTGACCTGCGCTCAGATTCCGCCCTGCACATCTGCTTTTGATTGTGATGGGGCCCAAGGCAGGGCGCCATCGGAAGGAGGAAGGCAGGGCCCTCACACAGCACATCTGGATGTTCCCACGACGGGGACCCACTGAGCCTGAGGCCAGAGAGACACTGGGCAGCTTGGCCCAGGTTTGGACTTGTGCTTGAGCCCTGCAGATGAAGGGCTGGGCAGCCCACTCAGACCCGGTGGGAACAAAGGTTACTGAGCAGGTTGATTCAAGGCTAGGGCAGGCAGGCCCAGCTGGAACCAGAGGAGACTGGCAGAAACAGGGCATAGTGGTAGCTCAGAGGCCAAATTAGAGCCATGCTTACTGCTGGAAACACCCTCTGGAATGATCTCAGGGGTTCCCAGCTCCTCCTGTAATGTGGGGCTGCATGTAAGAGGAGGGCTGCTGGTATCTGACATCTAACCCTGACTTGCTTGTGGCCAGAACAAAACTATGCTTAGTGCTTTCTTCTCTAAAAGAAAGAAGGAAGAGACCCCCTGTCCCCAGTACACTGTTTGGAATGGTGGGCCTCACGGATCGGAGGCAGCCTTGCTCCCTGCTGGGCCCAGATGTTGGGGACTCTCTGGCAAGTGCATTGCTGCCCCAAGGGCGAAGGCCACAGTCACGTGAACAGGAGCTGTGGTGGCCAAGCTGCACAAACACATGAGGCAGGAACAGGCACGGGAGGCAGACAGCCAGGGTCCCTGAGGTGGCGGGATGCAGATTCCTTGGAACACTGTGGAGCACAGGGCTGTGTAAACAAGAGATCAAAACCGGCCTGGCTGGCCCTTCAGTGTGATAGATGTTCGACCTGAGTGCATGACAGAAGTCTGACTACCGCCGTCTTTTTGTAGTCTGAGTTTTAAGAGGACTCCAGAGGAGACTTACTGGTGGGGCCAGGGGATCCTTCAAGCCTCAGGTTCTCTGGTGGATCGGCCACCTTCCCAGGACAGAGAGCCCCCTGCCTCTTCAAAGCTTGGCCCGCATGCCTGACCCTCCAGCACGTGGCGGGGTCCAGCTGCCCACAGCCTCCAGGACTGCAAGACCGCCCGCCCCTCCCCCACGGTGTGGGAACAGGACGTGGGGACCACCGAGGAGCTGGCTGCCTGTGAGTAGGCAAAAAGGCTTAATGAGGAGGAAAACAGCTCCACCAGGTGTGCCCAGGGCCATGAGCCCTAGCAAGCAGCCCCTCCTCCCACACTGGCTCCTGATGGGTGGACACAGGTCCCGGCAAGACCCTGCCTGCCTCCCCACCCCGGCTGCTGCTGCCATTGCCCTGGTGGCTGCCTGTCTCAGGGCTTTTCTTGAGAGTAGAAAACACAGGCTTTGTTGGCAAGACACCAACCGGCTGTGACAACTGGAAGAACAGAGACACAGATAAACACAAACACAGACAGTGGACAGCCTGGCCTGCCCTGCCACCCTGAAGGCCGCTATAAGTCTTAACTGTCTCCATCTCCTGGTGAGGATCAGCTAACCCTCTCCGTCTGCCTGTTCATCATCCTGTCACTCTTGTCATGAGTACCGTTAAGTCCTGGCCCTGACTCGGGGTCCCGGCTTCCTTAGGAAGGTGGCAGTGACAAAGCCCGGCCTGTGAATGTTCCCTGGGCTGTGTTTTTGCTGTCTGGCCCTGCTGGCCTCATTCAGGGACACAGTGATTACTGACCTAGGCCTGGGAAAATGCTCGTGTGGGCTTGATCAGGACCCAGGAGGGGGAGGGGACAGTGCTGTGTGCCCAGAGCCGACAGCCACATGAGGATGGGGGGCTGTGTGTGTGCGTATGCGTGTGCCTGCGCCTGTGCCTGTGTGAATGTCTGGGTGGGTGCGTGTGCCCATATGAGTGTGTGTGTGTTACCCCTTCCCTCCATGTGCTTTCATCAAGCTGCCCCTGCTTGAGGCTGCAGATGCGTAGGTGGGACCTGGTGGTGGTTTGTTGAGAAAATCGACAGTCTTTGTCATGCTTTCCCTGAATGCAGAAGACTCAGGGCTCTCTTTGTTTGGAAGTAATGATGATCTGAATTTGTCCCCAACAGGGCCCCAGAATGGGCAGTATTTGGGAAAAGGTCTTTAAAGAGGCGATGGCACTAAGTGAAGTCATTAAGGTGACCTTTCCCCATGTGACTGGTGGCCTGGTGAGGGGAGACCCAGATGCAGATGGACAAGTGTTGCCATGGGGAAACAGAGGAGCTGCCCTCCTCCAGGCCAGGAGCCAGGGCTGCCCCGCCTGGATTCCACATGTGAGCCCGTAGAGTGAGGAGAGTGAGACAAATCATTTCTAGAGTTTAAGCCCGTCTGTGGTACTTGTCACAGGCCACCCTGTCCCCCGAGCCTGGCTTGCCCTGACCCACACATGTGGGATTGGGCCAGCTCAGGATTTTTCAGGAACATGTGGCTGGTGGGGAGCTGGGGCAGTGGATGGGGCCAGCAGAGGGCAGACAAGCGGGTTCCCAGGGCAGGCCACTGGCTTTGTTCGTGGACAGCACCCCAGGGTACATTGTCAAAGCAGTGGCTTCTAGGTAAAGTCTGCCTCAAGTGGGGTGGTGAAGAGACTGTGTGGGGCTGGGGGAGCCCAGGAACCTGGGGGTGCTCTACCCTCTCCTGTTGCTGTCCTTCAGGATAGTGGATGCCAGCAGTCCCAGCCTCAGACTAGGGCTGTAGCTCTGAGCCCTGTGGCTGGTGTTAGTCCTGGTACGATGGAATTGGCCTCAGGAGCCTCATCAGCACAAGCCGGGTCGAGTCAGGCAGGGGCTCTTCATGCTCTCTAGAGGCTCTGGCCTGTCCAGACAGACATGCACCCTCCCAGGAGCAGTGCCCAGCATCACCTGCCCTCCTCTTTCCTAGTGCCTCCTGTCAGTGATTAGCTCTTCCTCCCTGGGTGAGGGACCTGATGGGGAAGATAGGAGTGTGGACTTTGGTGTGGAGGTCATGGGACAAGCCACAGCCCTGGGAGTCCTAGAGAGAAGGGGGCAACATGGCCGAAGCAAAGCCAGCAGCCGCCATGGAGTGGCACTTGCTGGGTGGTCCCAGTGGGCTGGGTGCCAGTTCCCTGGCCCTTGGGGAGGCGGTACCAAGAATGGTGTGGATGTCCAGGTGCCCCAGAGCTGCTGGGCACCAGGCCTACCCTCTTGGGGCCAGTTCATCCCTGTGCTCAGTGCCCACATCCAGATCCTGCACTCCAGAGCTCCAGCCAAGCCCTGTGCAAGGTGCTGGAACCAGTGCTGTGGCTTGGATGCCATGATGGTTTGATGGCCTTGGGACATTTCCACAGAGACTTCCAGGCTCAGAGACCTCTGTTCTTTGTCCCAGTCCACAAAACAAGTGCTGGGGATAGAACTCAGAGCCTTGGTCGTGCTGGGCCAGTGCTCCACCACTGAACTGCACACCCAGCAATGTGTATTGCAGTTCCCCATGATGAATGTACCAATCATGTGTCAAAAAGTACATGCTAATAAAAATAGTTGTTAAAAAACATAAGAATCTAGAGCTTGGTGGGTTGGTACACACCTGTAACACCAGCACTGAGGAGGTTGAGGCAGGAGGATGGTGAGTTGCCCAGGCCACTGTGAAAGCCTCTGTCTTACAAAAACAAGACTACAGTAAAGAGTGGTAGTAAACAGCAGAAGGGCCTCCAGCAGAGCTGCCAAAGATGGGGCAGCCTCACTGGTTTAAGTAAAAAGGGTTCAAACCTCGGGACCAGGTAGGTGGCATTGCAGCCGCAGACTTGGACAATGGAGGGCAGGGGTTGGGCCTGCTGTGGGCTCCGGTGGGAAGCTCAGGAGGAAAGCCACATTCCTGAGGGTCTCATCCAGAGCTGGAGAGCAACAACACCATGTTCCTTGTTATTTTTAGAATTTAAAATTTTATTTACCTATTTTAGCTAATGGTCTGAGAAGGAGATTATGGTGTTCACTATAAATTGCCTATTTGAGAGTATCAGTGGCAGAGGACTCTGTAATCTAATCCAGTCTTTCTACAGCACACTTATCCCCAGGTCTGGAGAAAGCCTTGAATCCAGGAGGCAGTGATTCAAATCCATGTGCTTACGAGCACAAGGGGCCCATCTAAGCTCAGAACACTAGGCCCTGGGATCCCAGAAACAAAGGAAATGCCGTAACAGGTGTCCCATGGGGCTTGCTGGGACACCCCAACGTGACAGGGGTGGTAGGATAACTGTGGGCACTCAGGGCTGTACCCTACAGTGCTAGCCTGGCTCCTTTGTCGCACTTGGAAGTGCAAAGGAGGACAAGGCATGGAATATTCGTCTGTCTTGTTGCGATTATTTCAAAAGGGCTCTTCATTCTTAGTTTGCTCAGAATACCTCTCCAGGAGGTGCTGAGCATGCGTGTCCCAGGCCCTGGATGGCACCCACCCTGTCCACACTGTCTTTGACAGTGCACACACCTGTGAGAGAGCTCAGTGCATCAGCTATAAATCTAACCCGCCTCTGGGTCTCACTGCCCACATTGTGTGGACCTGGGCTCCGCAGAGGCGGAGTTGAGACCACAGAGAAGTTCTTTGAGTAACAGGCCTGCTGTCCTCCCTGGCCACACCCAGGCCGTGAAGACCCCAAGGTGGTGGACAGGCTGCTGTCATGGCCCTGTGGGGGCTTCACAGACTTGCACTCAGAGCAGTGCCATGCAGCTCAGCTGGAAAGTGCACACCAACAAAGCAGGGGTACCGTATCCCTGCCACAGCTCACCCAGTGCTCTGGCTTGGGCCACAGTGCTTATCCTTGGGTGCTGTCAGCTCCATGCTACTCTGCTCAAGGCTCGATCAGGAGAGCAGGCGCTTAGCAGGTGGTAGTCTCGAGACTGGGCAATGCAAAGCACACACGTGTGGGGCTTGAACACACACACATGTGGCTGGAATCTGGTTCCTGCTCCAGCACGAGCTACCCCCAGTCTGAGGGGTGGAGATGATCAGGTCTCTGGTACAGGACTGTCAGCCACTTCCCTCCTGGGTGGCCCGGAGGACTCTGAAACATCCCTCCTCACGCTGGCTTGGGAAACTCCTCAGTCTCTCAGGAAGAGGGGCAGGAAGTCTGGAGGGCACAGAACAAAGCAGGGCACCAAGGGCTCCCCAGGATCCCCTTGCATGTCCCCACTGACAGCTTTTCACCTGCTATGTATTTCCTGCAACTTGGGAAGTTGAGTGATTTCCACCCAGTTAAGTGGCAATGCAAGGGGTTCAGATTTTGTACCCCTTGCTTTGGGCATATCTCCATGTGTTGATGTGTGGTGATCACTTGTCCAAACATGTGCCTGGGCATTCCACTTAGGTGTGTTCAGTAAGGGGGCAGAGAGGGCACTGCTATCTATCGAGTGCTCACCTTGTTCCAGATGTCAGTGTCTTCTTCTAGGGACGTCTGAGAGCACAGCAGGATTCTATGCCTTAACATCTGGAAGGCGCATCCTACCCAGTCTCCAGGTGAAGCCACAGCAGATGGATGCTCTGGGGACTTTGAGAAGTACAGCTTTACCATATCAGCCTGAGCCTGAGTCCTGGAGTCACGCAGGCAGGTCAGATGGTGATGAGGACCAGCTCCTCTGCCAGCTGCTGAGCACAGAGGGCCCTGGACACTTTAACACACAGATCAGGCACAGTCAGGGCTGCATCCCCAGTGTAGGGGGCAGAGAGTACAATATGTGGCCCAGTGGCTGGCAATTTCACAGCTGCAACTGCTTCCTTGGTGACTGTGTCCATTGGTTTTGTCCGACTTATGAACAACTGACACTGCTGCTTGGGCACCCCAGTGCAGCTTGATGGTTCTGCTGCCCAGGATGGGGCCAGGCGTGGGGACCTTCTCCCTCATCAGGAGGTGTCTCCAGCTAGCTGAGCAGTAATGGGGGACTGGCTCAGAGGGTTCCCCTAACCCAGCGGATGGCCTGGCCTTGCTCTAGAAATGAGAGCAAAGTCTCAGTGGTGTATGGAGAGTGCAGCATGTGCCTGATCCACAGGCTTAAATGCTGGAGAAGGCATAAACCAGGAAGCGGAAAAGGGGCCCCACATCTGGAAGGGGTACGGGAAGTGAGTGGACTGTGGGACCTGCATGTGGCTTGAGGTCCACAGCCCACCTACCTCTCACTTGTCTGGTTCAGACCTGATCCAGCACTGAAGAGTACTCTGGGCTCCCCTTGGGGACTTTGGAAGACACTGACTCTCCTCAGCTGAGCAGTACCAGTCTCCCCCACCCTGTACGGGTCTCATTTTCCGTGAAAAGCTGCTTGGAGCTGTTGGGTAGGCACATAAGTGTGAAGTTCCCATGGAATGTCCAGTTTTCACAGCTGTATCTGTACTAAATTAAAAGAACATGAAAACAAAGAGAAATTAAAGAAAATGACCTCTGGCTTTTTGTGACAGATGAGGGGCACCGGGCAGACTATTCTAGTCCTTCATGCCTGGTTCAGCGACCCCACTGCTTTCAGATTGGACTCTTAATTAATCATGGCTGGAGATTTGCACTTTCCCTCGTGGGCTGGTGCTTTGTTTTCTTGTTCTAGGGCCCATGTGAGTGTCCTGTAAACTCATAAACCATCCGGGAGGAGTTAGAAAAACATGTCCTCTTGCTTACAGCATACGGCTAATTGATTTTTGAGAATCGCTTAATTGTGTGATTTCAGTTAACTAAACCACAACGCCTGTTTTCACACCCGCAATATTAGCCCCGCCTGCCTCATGGCCTGCACAAGGAGACACACTCCGTGTTGCTGACCATAAATCTGGCCCCCGCGGAGGCCCGCATATTTGTTGCAGCTTTGTTGTGATGGTTTTACTGCTTTGGTTGCCTTTAAAACAAATTTATAGTGGGCAATAAACCTGGAGAAAGGTTTAAGGGTAGAAAGTGGAGTTTTGGGCCAATCTATGTGAGCTGAATTTTTAATTTCTTCCTTAAGCGAAAGGAGGAAAGGTGGTTTTTCTTCTCTGTTTGGCCCAGCATGGATCTCTGTAGGATCCACTTAGAAGGAATGCGAGAGAAACCTGAGCTGTGGCCTCATTTTATGGAGGTTTCCAAAGGCCCTGCTGGGTTAGATTAATTGCCTGCAGTTTCACGGGGTCCGCGTCAGTCACAGGGGCTTAATGGGAAAGCCAAGGTGACAGGCATGGTGGGGAGAACAGGGGAGAAACTGCTGAGCAGATACAAGGAAGTGGAATGGAGGACGGGATGTCACCTGATTAAGATCCGTGCTGCAGAGGAGGAAGGAAAAAGCCACGCCCAAGGGCATCTCTGGAAACTGCCTGAGGGACACAGTGGCTGATTACACTGCAGCATCACCAGGGTACAAGGTCCCCTGGAAAGTCACAGATGCAAAAGATGGCCTCAGCTTAACCCAAGTCATTCCTTGCAGAAGAAACCAAATTAACAATAAAATGCATGGCTTGCCCTGTCATTCTGGCAACATGGCCTGGAGCTGGTACAGTGTGGTTGTGGACTGTTCTCATCACATCCATCAGTTTAACTCCCGGTACCTTAACAAGCTGAGTTACTGGAAACTCCACTGACCATCACGTCTGGAGGTGGAGACTTGGGAGACATTAGATTAGACGAAGGGGATCAGGCAGAGCCTGTGGTAGGGGCAGACTCTGCCCGGACATGCATGCTCCCTGTCTCTCTCCTCAGAATGCTGTGAGCTGCTGCAGACTCTGCCACCTAGGTCACACCAGCCCAGGTCCGGATTAGCACCACACCTGAGTTGGGTAAGGCCCTTTCCTCAGGAAGTTCTCCCTTGGCGCTCCATTACAGCAGCAGAGGTCGGCTACAAGGTAGGCCCAGGTGGTCTTTGAAGGTCGTTTTCTTGGTGCCTCATAGGCTCCCATGATGGTGGTACAATGGTTGCACCATCTCATATGTGAAGCAGGGCATGTGGCAGAGGGTGTGCAGGGTCCTGCAGCCTGGTTTACCCTCTTCAGGCAGTTGTCCTTTTCCCCTGTTGTTTGGACAAGTCCTGGGTGTGGAGCCCAAGCCACCAGCTGCATGCTGGGAGATGTAGGGCCCCTCTGGAGGCAGGGATGAATGCTTTCCACTTCCTTTCTGCCTCCTCCCTGGCTGGGCCTGCTTGCTGTGAGAGCATGAAGGCATCCATTACAGAGCCAGTGGGGAGGAGGTGTTCATGGATAGTCTTTGTCAAATAGAGGGCATTTGCTGAGAATTCACATAAAAAATGAACGTTGAGTTTTGTCAAATGTTTACTCTGCATCTCAGTGTGATAGTGGGATTATTTTCTTCTGTTAATACAATGGATGGTGGGGTCCTCTCATCAGTATAAGAGAGCTGTACACCCCTGGAATAAACCCATAGGGCTGCAGGGTGTGTTCTCCCATGTGCTGCTAACTCTTGTTTGCTGATTGTGAGGGCAGAGTTTGAAGATGTGGGCCAGGTGATAGCCCGATGCTCCTGGCTGTCCTAACTTCTTGCAGCCAGGTCCTGACTGGGACCCTCACAGGTTGTCAGCCAGGACAGAGCTGACAGTGTGAACTGCTCTCTTTTCACAAAAACAAATAAGTACAAACCCCAAGGCCTGGTGTGGTCCTGGGGGAGTCCCAGCCAGGGCCTGAGCTGTGGTTCACATTGGCTGGCAAGCAGGACCCCTAGAATCCAAAGTGGCTGCTGTCCTTGTTGGAATCTTGACAGGCTTGCAGGTCAGTTTAGCAATCAATACCATTATGGTGTGAAGCCTTTCAATCCAGGAAAGCAGAATTTATCACCATTTTTTTAGATCTTCTTTGATTTCTTCCATCAGTATTTGTAGTTTTCAGCACAGTCATCTTATTCATGTTTTGTCAGATTTGTACCTGATTATTTGATTGGAGGAGGGGGTTGTGAATGGTGTTTCATTTAAAATCATGGCTTGTGTGTGCTCATTGATGGTATGCGGGAGTACAACTGATGGTTGTGCGTTTCTCTGTGTGTCAGTCTGTCTCTATCCCTGTAGTGAAGACCAGAGAAGGGCTACTTTGTGAAGGAGGGAGGTTTCCTGTGGCTCCCAGTCCTGGCCGGTCATCAAGGTCATTGGTTAGTGATGGCCTCTGCTGACTGGGCCCCTAGTGGCCCTGGGTCCCAGAGGGAAAAGGCAGGAAGTACCCTTCCCTGCTCTGAAGCCTTTGTTTCTTGTCATCTCTCTTTGTTTGATGAGATTTTGCACTTCTTGGCTGCTGCTTCTGCATTGCCCTTTGTCCCAGCAGTGTCCAGTGTCCAGTTGGAGCACTCTGCTTGCTGGTGTCACTTCCTGTGCTGGATCTGCCAGCACTGGCAGCTGTCAATGGCCCTTTCCTTCTTCGAGTTCTCTCTGATGGTGAGCACTGTTGTTGTTGTTGAAATCTGGAGATTTTTAATGAGTAGGTTCAGACTGTAGATCTTATTTAATTGTGAATCTTTGTCACAACCTTGGCATCTCCAGGGGGCTGGGTTTGGGCTACCCAGCTGCCTTCCACCTGGGTGGAAGTACCGATTCTGAGTGTGCAGGCCAGGCTGGGAGGAGCTCCCGGCTGCTGGGCAGAGCCCATTCAAGTTTCCGGTCTCCATTGCTCACAGTGGGCCGCACCATCGCTGCCAAGTTTCTCAAAGTCTTCTTTCCTGGGTTTTTCTTTCTTCTCTGCATAGAGAGAGCAGACTCTTCTTGGGCCACTTTGTGTCCTCCCCCACAGGCTTTCTCGGGCCAGGTCTGGCTACCTGAGGAAGCAAGAGAGCTAGGAGCCTCACTGCTGAGCCTTTCCTCAAGTTCAGGGCCCTGGCCGATCTGTCCTCCAGGGTCTCCCAGTGTTTGTTATAGGTGTAGTGTTTGGACATCTGCTGTTTTTGCAAGTGGAATGAATGTCTATTTCATCTTCCTGGATGATAAAAGTCCTCCTCTCAGAGACCCCTGGGCTGTTGGAAATGCTTTTCACATGGAAATAAGCTGTGTCCTAAGAGCACAGTAGGGCAAGACCTGAAGGGACGCTGGCCTGAGACTTGTCTTGGGGGTGGTCACAGGGTGGTGATGAGGCAGTGAGTCTAGACATGTGTGGCTTCACATGGGGTGCCTGGGAGAGTCCAGATGGCCTGGGAGGAGGAAATAAGCAGAGGGTGAAAAGGAGCACACACAAAGGCAGAGTCTGTTTTTGGGACACATCCTCCTGGGCCACTGTGGGGCTCCCTTCCAGGATAAAGGAACCAGGGACCCTAGGCTTGTCGAGACAGCTCTGCACTCTTACATGATAGTACGGCTGAGGTCGGGGCACTGCAGAAGCTGCTGAAAGTAGGGAACCAAGGCACATCGGCTCTGACCCTGCCATTGTCTCTGGGCTCCTCTGTGGGGACCTGCCATGGTGGCCTGTGGCACAGGGACCTGGGTGGAGAGGAGCGGGCAAAAGTCTTGGCTTCTCCAAGGCTAAGTAAGGGTGGCCGCCTGGTAGAGAGAGACGTCGCAGGGAGGCAGGGCAAATCCAGGCTGGTGCCCTCCCTACTGCACCATTCCCACGCCAGGCATCCAGGAAACAGCTTCTGCAATCTCGTCCTTATCACTGGCAAAGCGGGCTCAGGGACTGCTTATCTCAGGACTGTGGCAAAGAATACTGAATGGAAATAATCAGAGGGCACCCAGTCAAGTTTATAAAGCTCCATGAAGAATAAATACAAAAATAAATACAGAAGGGCTTGCCCTTTCTCCAGGAAGCTGCTGTCTCATGGCTCAGGAGGAGTGTGGAGGGTAGAGCACTGCTCTGACTATGGCTCCGAACCACCAGTGCTGCAACTGGAGCACCTCTTCCAGGGCCTGAGGGTGTGTGTGTGTGTGTGTGTGTCTGCAGCTAACATCCCAGCAGAGCGCCCTGCAGCCCTCCTTCATGTGGAAACTGCTCAGATTCTCCTTCCCTGTGACCTGCGGGCCTCCTTGTCCCTTCTGGCTTTAATTACACATCTCTGATTAATCCCAAGTGCTCCTGGCCTTCTCTGCTGTCTCTGGCAGCGTGTGCTGTGAGTGCGCACAGAGCTGTGCTCTTTCCCGAGTGATCCCGAGTGTCCAGGAAAGACCTCCTGAGAGGCAGAGCGGAGTGTTCACCTGACTACTGGAACTTCATGTGGGTTTCTCTCCTGTGTCTTCAAAGAAGACTTTGGGGACACCCTTTGGCATTTTATTTCATTTTCATTTTAGAACATTTTGTCTATAAGAGTTACATTAAAATACAAGTCAAAAGTGTGATCTGCCTTTCTTTCCATCAGCATTTCCTGTATTGTCTGTGTCTCATAGCCTGGCACTGCTTGAGGCAGCTTTCTTGAACTCCAGGCTTCTTTGGAAACTGAGAAACTGAGTCACGGCTCCTCTGGGAACATTGGAAAAGGCATGAGGCTCTGGGTATGAGAGTCAGCTCCCCAGCAAGTCTGCACTTGATTCTGAACAAGGCCTTTATTATTTTTTAAAATCTACCAAACAGAATGAAGCTCTTTGTGAGAGAACACCTGGAAGAATGGAAAGCTTTGTGTTTCACGGACTTGCACACATGCTCTCTCTCTCCCTCTCCCTCTCTCTCTCTCTCTCTCTCTCTCTCTCTCTCTCTCTCTCTCTCACATACACACACACCCTGGTCTGAGGATATGGATGGGCACATAGCTGAGTTTTCCTGTGGGTGTGCAGGAGGCAGACCACTGCCAAGTTGCCATGCATTTACTGAGACAAGACAGTAAATATGGATCCTCACTCCTCCCTCTTCTTTGCTGGCAGCTCTCCCCACCTCCTGCTGTCACACACAATGCACATATGTGCATGAACTTCTGATGTCAGAAGTTAAATGATCAGTTGTCTTGTTATGTCATACATGTTATACTTTAAAGAGTTTGAGTTGGCTGTGACCCCTACTTGTGTCTATAAATCTACTTAAGAGTAAATTTGCATGAAAATGGGGAATCTATTGAGTGGTGACTACTGACAGTAGGAATTGCACCATAGCTGCAAAGATATTTTTTAACACTTAATTGGTCAAATAAGTTTATTATTGTTCATTACAGATTGTTTCTGAAGGGGACCTGTAGTTCCTTACACATCCAGTTGTCCTGACAGTGTGTGACCTGTTCTGTGTGTGATTTTGGGAGCACTGTTTATCTACAGTGTTCATAGTCTACAAGTTTTTTCACTCTGTTTTTAACACTTGTCACAAGTTTCCTCGAGGAGGCCGGTGGGAGTTCATAGTGTCCTCCACAGTAAGGTTGTATGTTGTCTGGATCAAAGTGCTTGTAGCAAAAGCAATAGAACTGTCCTCACCTGTTGCCTGGAAGGCAGTCTGAGTCCTCCCGTGGTGCCCTCTCTCTTCCAAGGTTTAACAATGCATTAGACCCTTCCTGTAGAATTCACTCTACAGTCCTGCATCTTTGCTCCTGAAATGTTATGAAAATCAAAATAATTAATGATGCTTTTCCTTTATAAACTATAACTAAATAATTGGCTCTTCATAGATGATGCTGGTTCATGTAAGTGGGACAAATAGAGAAACAGAAAAGCACATCTTTATAACCCGAGTGAATGGGTTATAAATGGGGCCTACTGCACATTAGGGAGTGGTTACTGTGGCTGCCTGAACCTGGACATGGACCAGTGCCAGGCATGGTGCAGAGCGGCACTGCAAGGAGAGGCGGAGGAAAGCTCGTGTGAATGCAGAGGGGTAGGCTCTACAGCTCCCAGGCAGACGTGCTAACTGATTGGTTTACGAGCAGGTTGTGCCTGGACACAAGCTTCTTTCAGGCAGCTGGTATCTGCTGACACTCACGCCCAGCCCTGAATCTCCCACAGTCTGGGAGAGAGGTCAGAGAACATGAGGATGGAGCAGCCAGGCATGCCCATACAGCACCAAGCTTTCCATGCAGGGGCCAAGCCTGAGCTGGCACGGCCAGGAACTGCTGTCAGGTATCAGGGAAATGGACAATCTTGAAGGAAATTGATTCTTACTTAAGGCAAGGAATGGCTGCTAATAGCATATCCTCACAACATATCATATCCAAAATTATGAGGGACCCTCCAGCTAGAGTTCCAGTCCTACAAACACTGTTTAAAGCATAGCTACTAAAGGAGAGGGGAGGGAGCTTCAGCTGGATGCTAATTCGGCAGTCATTATGGATGACAGACACCAAATAAATGCCTGTCAGGCCCAGAACTCCTGCTGTTTGTCCTCAAGCTTCCACCCACTGACTGATAGTTGCAGGCTATCTGATGAGTGCTTGTAATGGTAGAGCAAGGAACACAGGGGGACATTTCAGCTTATGGCAGGGGCACAGAAACAGAATACATATCCACTTTGTATAAATTAATATCATAAGGTTCAAGTCAATTTTGTTGAAAGTGTAGGAAAAGAAACAGCAGGGTAACCACAGGGGAGAGTTGGCCTGCGTTACTTGAGGGGTCGAGTGACCAGATGGGCTCTGGCTTCTGTTCTGATGTGGGCAGAAGTCCTCATGGTCATCTTCACAAGGAAAAAGCAGGGGACTGAGGGCACAGTGTACAGTGATGCTGTGCTTCCCAAAGTGGGGCCATAGGATACAGAGAATCAGTTTGCAGTGAGCAGAGAGGCTGGCATCAGTAATGAGGATCCTGCAGAAGCACAGGAGGATTTGCAGCTAGAAGAGATGTAACACTCAGACTCTACTTCAGAAGGAATGTCTAGGGGCATTCAGACGGGGGCTTTATGATTAGAGACATTGTGTCTAGGGACATAATGACTCAGAGACAGCAGAGGACATAAAACCAGGGCCCTAGAGGAAATCAAAGCCTTAGTGACAGCAAAAGCAGAGAGTAACATAATAATTTCATCAGATTAATTTTAAAAAAAAAAACCCTTTCACTAAAGACTTAGTAACCTCATTTTTTCTTATATAATACACAGGGATCATTTTTCAGGGAAAAATTTCCAAAGTTGGAAAAAGGCAAGAAAGAACATGGTATGAAGAGATAAATCAAAGAATAAGGCCAGATTCAAGTATGGTCCAGACTTTGGAATTATCAGAGCAAGAATTTAAACTAGCAATGATTGATATAATGTTAAAGGCTCTAAAAGAAAGAGTAGATAGTGTACAAAGAGAGTTGGGTAAGATAAGCAGAGAAACGAAAACACAAAGAAAGAATTTGCAAGGAATTCTAGAAATTAAAATTATGTAACAGGAAGAAGAATGTCTCTAATGAGCTCAACAGTAGATTAGTGCAATAAGGAAAGAATTGATGCACTGGAAACATATCAGTAGATAATTCCCATAGTCAGGATACAGCCCAGTGAGAGAGTGCTTGTTTGGCACATGTCAAAGCTTAGAGTTCTATGCCCAATGCCACAAAAACAAAAGAAATGAACAATAAAAACAAAACAACTTCCCAAACTGAAACACAAAAACAAGAAATAAAAATAAAAGAATAGAACAGCTGTGAGCTGTGGACAATTACAAAGATGAAATATGTGTACAAAATGAATAGTAAAATCTTTAATAAGGGAATGAAAAATTTTAGAAAGCAATAATGGTTGATAATTTTCCAAAATTAGAGGCATCCTCCAAACTCTAGGCCCAGGAAAGTCAGGATAAACACCAAAAACTGAACAGAATAAATGCCCAAAACACATCTACATTTATATCATTCAGACTGCAGAAAACCAAAGGCAATGAGAGAATCTTCAAAGAAGTCAAAAAGTAACAAAACACTTGGCTTATAAAGGAGCATGGTAAGAATTTGACCTCTCTTCAGAAATCATGGAAAATGAAGAGAGTAGAGAGAAATGTTCAATGTGTTGAAAGAGTGAAGAATTTCAATCAACCTAAAATTAGACATTTAGTAAAATTGTTTTCCAAAGATGAAATAGAAATAAATATCAAAAAGAAAGAAAGAAACAAAGTCAGAAAAATATCTTCAACTGAGTGGTCTTATATGTAATGATAAAAGAAGTTCTTTTGAGAGAATAAAATAATATTGATCAGAAATTTGTATCTACATTAAAAAAGGAAGAGTGTTAGTGAAGAAAAAAAGTAAAATAAAAAATATTTTATTTTAAATCCTTTTTATAGTAGATGACTCTGTTCAAAACAATAATGGGAACAATGTATAACTGGTTATTGCTTATGGGTAAGGGACATGAACAACAGAATATGATTGGCATGGGAGGAAGGGGCTAGAGATTGTTGTTGTGGGTTGGCACTGTCTGAGACATGGGCTCAAGCTGGTTACAGATTTACACTGCAGACTCAGGGGCAGCCAGAAAAAAGAGCTTTAAAAAGAAAAAATATGTATTTGGTATATTAAGAGAGGATGCAGATGAAATATATAAAATTTTTGACTAAAACTAGGCAAGGCAAGAAATAAGATAAACAACCTTTCTGAGATTTGGTGCTAAGTTGCTGGAAATCAGTATGGAGATTCCTTAAAAAACTAAGACCAGAGATTCCATTTGACCCAACTATTTCCCTTCTTGGTACCTGCCTGAAAGAATTAAAAGCATTATATCACAGTGATCTATGTATACCCATATTTATAGTGGCACAGTTTGTAATAGCTAAATCTTGACAACAGTCCAAATGCCCACCAAATGATGAATTGTATAAATAAGATTTTTTTTGTACAACAGAGTACAACTCTACCATAGAGAAGGATAAGCTTAAGACATTTCTAGCTAAACAGATACACCTTCAGACCATACCCTTAAGTGAAATAAATTGGACACATGTGTTTAAATACCTCATTTTTTCTCTGGGTCTAAGTAACCAAAAATATAAATATAGGCCAAAATGTACAGTAGATATTGGGAAATGGGAAGAAAATGTTTAGATGGAAAGAGGAACAAGGGAGAAGGGAAGGGAGAGAAAAAGGGAGGGACAAATAAAGAGAACACAAAGAAGATGGATACAGAGTTTTTATAAAGAGAGGAAGGGGGTTAAAGGAAGGAGAGAGGTCAGAAAAAAGAAGCAAAGTATATGATGTACTGTTACAAATTTCCTATGATGATGACTATTAGCATTATGTTTATCTACAATGTACCAATAAAAAGAAAAAAGAAGTGAAAAGCAAAAAAGAAAAAGACAGAGAAGAGGAACAAACAGAAACAACAAATGTGAAAGATATTAATTTAATTGTATCAATCATCACTTTAAAGGTCAATGATACAACCATACCAATTAGAAGACAGAAGATGGCAGAATGGACAAAATACACGGCCAAACTGGATGTTTTCTGTGACAATTCCACTTTAATAGAGATGCATAGAGATTATGAGTAAAGTGAAAGAGAAAGGTATGCAATGCTAACACAAATTTACAGAGAAGTAGAATCGCTTTAATAATTTCAGCCAAAGCTCACTTCAGAACAAAAAAAATTTTCCAAAGAAAAATGGAAGAGTACAAATGACAAAAACACTGTATATGACAAGTCTTCACCTAGCAACAGAGTAGCAAAATACATGAGAACAAAGCTCATCAAGGGCAAGGAGAAAAACATGACCCTATGATTATAACTGGAGATTTCCATTTCCTTAGATCAACAGGTGAGTTCTGGGAGGTCAATGGAGGTCCTAAGAGTGCAAATCAAGAGCTCCACCAGTCAGCTGGATCTAATGGACATGAATAGATAGTTTCCTCCAACAACTGCAGAATGCACATTCCTTCTACATGTTCTGGGAGTACTGACCAAGCCAGGCAACATTCTGGGTCATCAAATACACTGAACTGATTCAGGAGAAAATAATTTGTAGAAAATATGCTGTCAGGCCATAATGGATTTAACTAGAAGCCAATAACAAAAAGATGGCTGGGAAATCCCCAAACATTTGGAGATTAAACAACACTCTTAAGAGCAACACATGAATCAGGATAGAAATCTCTAATTGAAATATTTTGAACTAAGTGCAAATAAAGATACAACTTATCTTTATTTGTGAGATATAGCAAAAGGAATAGGTAGAGAGAAATTTACAGTGTTGAATGCATATACCAGAAAAAGCACATAAAACAAATAATCTAAACTTCTACCTTAGGAAGCTGAAGAGAGAAAGGTGATATAAGCCTACAATGAGCAAGAGCAAAGAAGCAGCAAATATGAGAGTGGAAAGGAGTGAAATTGAAAATAAGGAAGTAATAGGGAAAAAATCAACAAAACCAAAACTGATTCTTTAAAAAGATGAATAAAATTGATAATTTCTAACCAAGAAGAAATTGAGAAATATAAAAAATTTTCTGAGAAATAAAAGAAGGGAAATCTCTGATGATTCTATGAACATGAAAAGATAAAAAGGATTATTATGAACAACTTTAAATCCACTTAGATGAAGCAGAGCAATTCTTTAAAAGAATGTAGAATACAAAAGGTGAGGAAAAGACTTGATTATTTAAATAGAAAGCATCAGTATGCTATAATGGCCTTAGATATAAACCCTGGTATGACCCCACAGTTTAAAGCATAGTTAGATACACTGTTAGCTGTTGGGTGTAATAAAGTGTCATCATTTGTGACGATAATGATGATGTCTAATGGATTCTGTAAGGGTAAAAAAGTTAGAATATTTCTAGTTATTTTTAATACAACATGACTACATAAGGGAAAAATAAGAATGCTTTGGAGTATATACCATAGTTTGTGACAAACACCTAGGAAATTTGAGATGATAATACAATACACTATGTTCTTTCAATAAAAACCATGGAAGACTATGTAACTGAGTGACTCTGCCTCAGCACTTTGATTGATGGCTACATTCACACAGGGCTTTGTGGAGGACTGCACCATAACAGCACCACATACCTCCTCCCTCTTACTCAAAGTTCTCATCCAGTACTGCAGTAAAAGCCAGGAAGGGACATAGAATATACAGAGAATGAGAGGATACTTGAACTAAATTTGATGATGGAATGAGAAGATATCAGGATCAAGTTTAACAGGAAGGTGCATTTCACTCCAGCTTGCCCTAGCACAGTGATCCCAGATGGCTCAGAGGATACTGTGTGTAGTTATACTATGACAATGACTTACTTGAGGGCAAGGGTGCAAAGCTAAATCAGCATGGAGAAGAGGCAAATGGGAGAGAAGCCTGGAAGGACTCAGTCTGGTTTCTAGGCATCCTCTCCCAGAGGAGCACACAGGATACACCAAATCCCTTCAGCAATGGGCTGTGACAGCATGACCTCCATACCCACCATGAAGGCTCATTTCACACACGGTGCCCAGGTCACGTAGATGCCCTCTGTCTGACACCTACCAGAGCTTCACGTCATGGGAAGGAAAACACACACTCAGCATACACTGTTTGAATGAAAAGTTTAGGTGCAACGAGCCTTTCTTATCAAGAAATTGTGGAAACCTTCCTGAAATCTGAGTTCCCAGAGCCCTGGCCTTCCAATGCAAGCCAGCCCTGCAAACAAGCTGCTCCAAGGACCACAGTCTCTGGCCAGATCAGCCACGGCAACTACTTTCTGGACAGCCCACATTAAAAAGCGCTCCAGTTCATTATCCAGGTGAAAAGCAAGCACTAAGGCCTGGCAGCTGCTCAGATGGGACCATTCCGATGATGTCAGATGACCTGAAGCTCCACAGGGTTTGGATTGTGAGGGGAAGAGCTCAGTTTGATCTCAAACACCAACTGATCAGTGAGACTGACACTGAGAGTTTTTCCATGTTACATAAACTGAGTTTCAGCTTTCTTGTCTGCAGAATGGGATATGATTAATTTTAAAAGTTATTATAGGATTATAGACAAGTTGTGTAAAGATTCTGGCACTTAATGAAGCTACCACTGTTAAGCTAATTATTAACCAAAACATCAATGTAACAGATAAAAACTAACTCACTCCAGGATTCACTATGGACAATGATAGATTTTAATCAACATTTAGCAGCTATTTCCAAATTATTGGTGAAGGAGCCCTCTGGTGCAAGGGGTACTCATGGACACCCAAAAAGTCCATGGTGCCAAAGAGAATATTTTGATCAGGGTGGAGACTGAGTCAGGTTTCTTCAAAAGGCCTTGAAGATGGACCATGCAATAGGAAAGACACACTGAAATTAATTTTTAAACCAGGGATCGAACATAGGGCCTTGCACTTGAGAGGCAGGAGCCAGAATCACTGAATTAAATCCTGGGGCTGACATGCTAAAATGAGTGTCAAACATTTGAAGCAAACCTTGTCAAAGATGAGATTATAATTTTATGAAATTATGATGGAAAAAGTTAAGACAAATCATTAGAGAGTATAGGAAGAGTCAGACTGGCTAAAATAAAATATTTTTCCATGGTAGTGACTTCCGTTTTCTACTAGAATAGAAAGAAGGTGGCGAGTTCTCCACTCTGGGTTGTGTACCAAGTGGACCCAAACTCTGAAGGAGGCCTGTGTGAAGAAGGATGAGGTGGCCATGCTTGGGGAATCTTTCTAGGTATGTTGCAACGAAAACCAGTCATTCATCCTGCTCAGCATCCCTTTCTACCATTTTTGTCACTAGTGTCCCTGTTTTCCAACCACCAGGCCCTGTTTGTATGTTGAGTGTCACACCTGTGGCTCTAGCCACAGGAAGCCTGTGACTCAGACCTGCAACCCAGCATGCTGCCTCCACCTGCAGTGCTGACTGCTCTAGGTCTGGGAACATGTGTCAGGACAGGCCAACCAGGTCTCTCATGGGGCTGATGTCAGAGCCAGGGATGGACATGTCTCCTACCCTGGCCCACACAATTCCCAAAGAAGGCCTACAGGTTGGTCGTTCTGGGATCAATCAGTCACCAGAAGGAAGAGCTGACTGGAAAACAGCCAGCACACAAGAGGGGTAAGCCGCAGCCATGGACAGGAGGGGAGGAGGACTACCTATAACATCTCTCAAGGCCTGAGGGCCAGCCAGTCTCCCAGTCCAATGAGTCGGAAGTCCTATTTTTGCTTCAAATAGTTTGAATCAATTTTTTATAAAATGCAGACAAGTGAAATTTAATAGTAATCTATGTTCTCTTGGGTGTCAAACAGATATAGATTTCTTTTTTTTTTTTTTTTTTTTTGAGACTGGGTCAAGCTTTTTAGTTCAGGCTGGCTCTGAGCTCACTATGTAGCCCAGGCAAGCCTGGAACTCAGAGATCCTCCTGTCTCTGCCTCCCAAGTGCTGGGATTACAGGCATGAGCCACCATGCCTGGCACTGTGGTATGTGGTATTGATTGCTGGTGGACATGATTCACCATGTCCAGCAGTGTATGTGGTTACAGCACTTGCGAGGCAGGTGCTGGAACCACTAAGCTAAATCTCTGGTCCCAGATATAGATATTTTAATAAAGGAGGTAGAGTCATCCCTCTTTATTTGCTGGTTCTGCTTCTGCTTTTGCAGATTCATCTGATTGTGGACTAAAAATATTGCAGAATGGAGGATCTGAGCTGAACACTCTTTCCTCTTGTCACTATGCTCTCTAAGCAGCTCAGTGTGATGATCTGCATAACAGTTGCACTACGTGACATATTCTGCGTCATGCAAAGGTGGCTGGAAGTATTTAGGATGTTGCCAGGTGGAGCACAGGTTCTGTGTGGGTTGATGCTGTTTTGTGTCTAGGACTTTGGGTTAGAGGATTTGCACTCATCCCTCAGTGACACTGACCTCAGTACACATACCTCCCATTTCAGAGTGTGAAGGTTGGTTCTGAGTCAGATGCCAGACATCCTGTGTGGTTGCAACAGCGGGATGGCGCTTTTACTTGGACATCTCTAAGGACCAACAAAAACACACAGTGTTGGTCATGAACAGGATCTGCAAAGGGGCCTCTTCTTTGTCCATGGCTGCCAGCTGCACTTGGAAACACATTGGCCCAGGACCCCAGTGCCAGCAAGAACTTTCTCCTGTGGGTAGTAATGAGGAGAACACATCTTGACCACCCCCTATGGCAAGAGCAGTTGACAAATTAAGCTGGAGTTCTCCCTGGCACTCCTCAGCACAAACTCTGGGAGCCAAGGGAGAACAAGGATAGTCAATGCCCACGAGTGCCACATCAGACAGGTGGTAGATGGTAGTGTTGAACTGAGGACGAACAGTCAACAACTGTGAAGTCTCAGCTTCAGTGCATGAAAGAGTGAACCACATGCTGAGTGGCCATCTATCCCCCAGAGCCCCATGTCTGCCCTCCAGGGCCCCATGATCCTCTTCCCTGTTTTCCACATGAGTGCTCTGGGCCAAGGCTATTCTTGGGGGAAGCCCCCCTCCTCCCATTCACTGCAGATGCTGTATCCTCAGTGGCTTATGCAGTCTGGGAAGAATCAATGTGGAGGTCTCATACTTCCTGATTTCAGAGCCACAGTGACCAACGTGGGGTGTAAGACACACATACAGGTGAGGGACCACAGGAGCAAGGCCAGAGGCACAGCTTCAAACCCAAGGAATCAACACCGTCACACAAAGAGCACCCCCAGCTGATTATGCTGAGCAAACGCACTTCTAAATGCAAAGGAGGAAGTGGGATTGTGTCCTGCATTCTAGGGAAATATTAACTCCAAACAGACTAAAGACCTAATGAGAACTTTCTGGAGAGCGCAAAAACATCAAGTTGTGGATTTAGCAATAATATCTTAAGCAAAATACCAAAAGTACAGATGATAAAGTGAAAAACAGGTAAATTGGACTACATCGAAAACAAATATTTCTGGGCATCAAGAACACAGTTAACAGTAAAAAGCAACTTATGAAATTGGAGGGAGTATTTACAAATTATGTATCTAATAAAGGATTAATATTCAGAATATAGAACTGACTCCTACAACTTCACAATAAAAAAGACAAATCAGTAACCCAATTTTAAAATGTACAAAGAATTAAGTTGATCTTTCTCCAGAGAAGTTATAAAAGGGCCAAAAAGCACATGAGAAAACGCTCAAACTCATAATCACTGAGAAAATGCAAGTTGCAGCTCCCTGACACTGACAACCTATCAGGCAGCCTGCTTAGAAAGCAGCAGAACTGGAAAACAGCAGGACTTGGAGCCCTCGTGCTGTGCCATGGATGTAAGATACTGCAGCCACTGTGGAAAATAGGATGGTGGGGAATCAAAGAACTGGAAGTATAACCACTGCTTGACCCACTTTGGGGTGCAGCCAGGATACTGGAAAGCAGATCTCAAGGAGATAGTGTAGCCTATGCCTTTATGAGCATCTTTCGTGATCCTCAAAATAGATGGAGTCAGTGGAGAAATAAGAAAGCAAAATGTGATGTATCCACGATTCCTTCTTGTAAAGGAAGGAAATTGTGGCTTATGTTACAATGTGGATGGACCTTGAAGACATTTTGCAAAGCCAAGTGAACCAGTGCTAAAAAGATAAACACTGCATGATTATATGATGTATTAGCATAGACAAATGCAAAGAAAGCAGGGTGGTGGTTTCCAGAGGCTTGGAGTCAGGGGATAGTTTTGCAAGATTAAGACACTGAACATGGGCTGCACAACAATGCAAGGACACTAACCATTACTGAGCTGTGGACTGAGAAAGGAAGGGGATCGAAAGACAGGTGGAGGGAGAGAGAAGGAGAAGAAAGAGAATGAAGAAGAAATTGAGATGTGTTATGTACGTGCACTGACTTCCCACATGGAAAGGAATCGTTACATGCTACACATAGGTACTATGAACTGAAACATACAAACAAAAGTGGATGGGATGATAAATCTCAACATGTTCTTTGTCTAGTTTGCACACAGGTGTTCTGTGCTGTGACAGTGGCCCAGACGGAATGTTCCACAGTGGCGTTCTGGACACATGTGGAGGGGTGGGTTGAGATTATGATGTACAAAACTGATGTTTGTCCCTGAGGAGATCAGAGCCAATGTCCACAAATACGAATGGTGAATTTACTTCCCTAAAGCAAACGGCAGCATCTGAGAAGACTTGCTCCTGAAGAGAAGGCCTTTCAGGATGTGTGTAGATGGAGCAAAGAATCACATTTGGTTGGAACTAAGAAAACAGCCCTGTCATGCTTGATGCACAGGACAAATGGGTGCCAAGGCCAGGGGTTCTGAACCGTGAAGTGTAGCTGCGACGGCTCAGAACATGCTCCGGGTGAGTCTCGCAGTCTCCTACTGTGGACGCGAAGCCCCCACAATTCGCCTAGACAATGATGAATGAATTTTAAGCAATATCATTTCCTAATGAAACTTCCAAGATAAATTAGTTGCAAAAATGTACATTCAGGTACTAAATGAGCTGACATACAGGGCAGAAGTGTTCGAGCTAAACCAATTAAACCTTGGCAGGCGCTGACTAATGGTGCAGGGAAGTTGTTCTTCATACATTCTTTTGGACTGAAATTAGACACGAGGTCCGTGGTCTCCTGGGGTCAGTCCAAATTTATGACTATTAATGAGAGAATAGTTCCAGTTTATCTAAGAAGGTTTTAGGCAAAATTTAAAGAGAAGGCACAGGATACATTTTTCTTTTAGCACTATATAACATTATCTCAGTGATCATAGTCCTCTCGAACATAGTGGTCTCCAGGACAGTGAAGGAGAAGTTTATACATAAACATCAGTGATTGGGGTTTAATATTAAGTCTCAAGGGCAAGGCATTATTGAAAGATGATGTGTTCCCTATTTTTTCTATATATTTAAAATGATATCATCAAATGTACCTCACTTTTATAAAACCTAGCAAAAAAGCCCTATTACCACAATCATACAGGTAAGAAACTGTTATATAAGAGTGCTGAGAGAGAGAGAGAGAGAGAGAGAGAGATGTTTCTTAATGGCTGTGAAGCATTCTATAGTTCAGAAAACAGAAGTGTATTGTAGGATTTACCTAGTATGAAATCAGTGAGATAAAAAATGATATCATGAGTTAGAAACTAACTTCAACTAGGTAACCAGTTAGGAAAGAACTGAGATGATTACTGTATCTTACCAGATTTAATTCAAAGTTTACTCAGATGTTAAAAATAAAACTCCAGACACGGTGCCCTGCGTTGGTCACGCTTCTGACACTGTGACAGGTATCTGAGTCATGTTTCAGGGACCATGGCACGGGCAGCTGGCAGGTGCTTGGGACAGAGCAGGCTGCTTAATTCATGGCAGAGAGAGCAGCCAGGACCCCATGGACACCCCTGCCCTGAGGCTATTCCCCAATGGCCTGACTTCCTCCTACTGGAGCTCACCCTGCTAGTGCCACGGGCTTGTGACTGGCCTTTGGGATATGTCCAAAGCTCTGGTGGACACTTCCCCACCGTGGGAGGCCCACAATTCTTTTT
>PVIC010017443.1:0-32729 GCA_004025085.1 Thryonomys swinderianus | reverse complement strand
AAGGAAAGGAAGGAAAGGAAAGGAATTTTCCTCACTTTCGAAATCATGGCTCAGAAATGTGTTATAAAACACCAAGAATGGAAAATCCATTACATAGAATATAAAGAAATACTTGAGTCTACAATGCCATTGAACTCTTGGATTCAGTTTCAGCAGACATGCTCTGTATTCCCATGAGAGTCTGGAAAATTAGCTCCTTTTTTTTTTTTTTTTTTTTTTTTTTCTGTCTGGAGTAGCAGTTAATGTTCTTATTTGCTCTGTGGCTCAATCCGGGTCAGACTGTTCCTCAGTAACACAGGTGGATGTTGAAACAGGGAATCTGTTGAAAAGACTGCAGAAGAACTGCTTCCCTAGAGCCACTTTGGATGGCGGTCTGACAGCCGTCGGCGATGGTAAGGACAGATGGAGCTCAGCGGTGCCCTTCCACACGTGGTCATGCAGGTTGTCAGCTGCAGTCCTCTGTGTACGACAGCTCATTAGGAGCTGGTAGCATCCTCTGAGACATAGAGATCACTGAATGCGGAGGACTTGTGAACTTGAGACCTTGATCTGGATTTTCTAGATTAGCCTCATTTAGCACAATATCTAGTCCTAAAAGGAAGATTCCATAAACTTGGTGGGGGGGTGGACTTAAACATTCTAATTTGTTAGAAACGAGTTACAGAAAGATTTCTTAACCTATTAAAGTAGTAGAAGAAGGTAAATAGTATGATTTAAGATATACAAAATGTTTTGTGTTAACTAATGTATTTTATTATCAACAACTACGTTGTTAAAATGTAATGAATAAATTTGCCAAGGGTACAGCATGTATCCATTTGTAAGTGATTGCACTCAGGAATGTATATTTTACACATGCTACCCATGGAATTATTTTTCTGGTAAACAACTGGATATAAAATAGAATGGAACATCCATTTATTTTAATAGTTATTTAAAATTACAGAGTAATGGTCCAAAATGAAATTTGAACTTATTTAATACATAATTCAGCATAAGAGAAAAAAAAGCATCTTTTTCCAACTGAGGATAGTTATAATTTGTTTCTTCAGAGAATAACTTATTTTTCCCTAATAAGTTTAGGACTTGCCTGAACTATAGCCAGCCTTAAGAATCCTTTGTATAGCGATGTCTAATATTATGTTGACTGAAGAGCAACTTGGGGGTTGAAAAATAGATCAGCATTTCAGTTTCTGACTTTAGGCTGTTTTTAGAGTAAAGTGCTGAGAGTTCCAACTGAAATACTCCACATGCTCCAAGACACTGTGCCTGGAAATAAGATTCCTGAAGAGCAGAGCTTAGGGATGTTAGGCGGTGCTTACAAAAATGAGCCCTCAAGTACATATGAGGTACAGTGTGTCTTGCACGTTTTGAATGGTGCCTCTCAGGCTTTTCTTGGATGGAACTGTGGTGTTTCATTTTGCTTTTTTCTGTAGTTGTATTTGGTAAACTTCGCTGTTTAAATGTCCAAGGGCAAAATTCTCTCAGACTTTCTTTCATTGCTCACTAGATCAAACACTAACAGGCCTGAAGGGAGGGTCTCAGCCCACAGCCAACACACACAGATCCTCTTATCGCAGGGGACAGACGCTCCTCCGTGGGTGCGTGCATAGCTTTCTCAAGAGAACATAGATCTACAAGGTTAAACTAATATTTTTGGAGCAAAAAATTCTGAGAAGATTTTTATTATGAATTGTATTTTCTCAAAATGAAACTTTAGGCCAATTGTAAATTACCAGAAAATTCTCAAAGCACTTCTATTTGTAAGTGAAATTAAAGAATTCAGAAAAATATCAAGTCCTAAAATGTGTGAAAGGCTTTAGACTGAGGAAAAACGTTTTTCCCTGGCTGAAGAGAAAAATGGGTTTTCTTTTTTGAAGGCCACACTTTCAGAACAAACTTTAAAGGTGCAAAACAGATTGTGAAAATGTTTACTCTTAAGTAAGATAGTAATGCTTTTTGTCAAATTTACATGTACTTGAATATGTGATTCTACAGTTGAACAAGTGTTTTAAAAACCACTAAAAGTTTCTCCTTTTAGAATTCAAGGTGAAATTGTATTTCAGCTTCTTTGCAGTTTGTTTCCTTAAGAATACCATAGAAGAGCAAAAGTAATACATCCGCCCTCCCTCCAGGCTTTTCTGGTAGCATTTTGTCTGTGAATCTAAGAGGTAGTCTCTGCTTTCACAAGAGAAAAGGCTACAGATGCCCTTAAAAAAGAAAAAAAGAGGGAAAAAATCCAAGAGGTGAAAGGGATGGTAGGAGGTGGTTTGAAAGGGGGCGAGGTGGGTATGAGTGATTGCCTGCCAAGGAGAAGGGCAGTGAGGATTCTGAAGTTCTGAAAACACAGGTCACCAGGTTGCAGAGGTCACATTTGGGGCAAGTATGAGGTTGGGCTGTGCGTGAAGTTTGTAGGCTCCACCCTTTGCAAAGATTATAAAAGCCTGTGCCCATCCTGTGGTGCCACCAGATTACTGAGCAGTGCTGAGGACCCGAAGGAAACTTGCTGTCTGCATGGAAAGGACACTTCGCAGGTTTTGTTGGCTGAAAGAGGTGGCTCTCAAACCCCACTCCTAGGTCTTTCCAAGACTTGAAAAGAACTAGGACCATGGGGATATGCAAGGTAACACCATCTCTGGTCTTTGCCATCACTATTGCTACAATCGGCTCTTTCCAGTTTGGCTACAACACTGGAGTCATCAATGCTCCCGAGACGATCATAAGAGACTTTCTCAGTGACATTTTGTCAGAGAAGTTCCATGGGCCTCCTAGTGAAGAGCTGCTCACAACCCTCTGGTCCTTGTCTGTGGCCATCTTCTCTGTGGGCGGAATGCTTGGCTCCTTTTCCATTGGACTCTTTGTTAACCGCTTCGGCAGGCGCAACTCGATGCTCATGGTCAACCTCTTGGCCATTGCTGGCGGCTCCCTGATGGGCTTCTGCAAGATGGCCGAGTCTGTTGAGATGCTGATCCTGGGCCGCCTGATCATTGGCATCTACTGTGGTCTCTGCACAGGTTTTGTGCCCATGTACATCGGAGAGGTGTCACCCACCACTCTGCGGGGTGCCTTTGGCACGCTCCACCAGCTGGCCATCGTCATCGGGATCCTGGTGGCTCAGAGCTTTGGCCTGAAATTCATCTTGGGGACTGAAAAGCACTGGCCTGTGCTGTTGGGTTTCACTGTCATTCCTGCCATCTTACAGAGTGTGGCCCTTCCATTTTGCCCTGAAAGTCCTAGATTCTTGCTCTTTAACCAAAAGGAAGAGGAGCAAGCTAGGAAGATCCTGCAGCAGTTGTGGGGCACCCCAGATGTATCCCAGAACATCCAGGAGATGAAAGATGAGAGTGTTCGGATGAGCCAGGAAAAGAAAGTCACTGTGTTGGAGCTCTTCAGATCTCCCAGCTACCGGGAGCCCCTCATCATCTCTGTCGTGCTCCAGCTGTCCCAGCAGCTCTCTGGGATCAATGCCGTCTTCTACTACTCAACAGGAATCTTCAAGGATGCAGGTGTCCAGGAGCCGATCTACGCCACCATTGGGGCAGGCGTGGTCAATACTGTCTTCACTGTGGCTTCTGTGTTTCTGGTGGAAAGGGTGGGAAGAAGGAGTCTGCACATGATTGGCCTCGGAGGGATGGCCTTTTGTTCCATCTTCATGATGATCTCTCTGTTACTGAAGGATGCATACAGTTTCATGAGCTACCTCTGCATCGTGGCTATCTTAATCTATGTGGCCTTCTTTGAGGTTGGACCTGGCCCCATCCCTTGGTTTATTGTGGCCGAACTCTTCAGCCAGGGACCGCGTCCAGCTGCCATGGCTATAGCTGGTTGTTCTAACTGGACTTCCAACTTTTTGGTCGCACTGCTCTTCCCCTTGGCTGCAGCCTCTTTAGGGGGCTATGTTTTTATCATCTTTGCCATTTTCCTCCTCATCTTCTGGCTGTTCACCTTCTTCAAAGTCCCTGAAACCCAAGGTAGGACATTTGAAGACATTAGGCAGGCCTTCGAAGGGGGCACTCAGGGAGTCCCCAGATCTGGGAAGAGTCCTGCTGTGGAGCTGAACAGCCCACAGCCTGTGAGGGAGTTCACCTTTGGCATCTAAGCAGGCCTCCTCCACCTGCCTCCTCCAGGACAGTGGACAGCATCGTCTCCCAGGACCAGGTGTGGCTAGGAGAGATCTCACCAGGACAGGCCCAGGACTGCTTCCAAGTGCTGCAACCCATTCCTGCCTTACCCCTCAGCGAGCCCAGCTGGATCAGCCAGGGGCCAGTGCTTCTTGAGTGCTTCATCTCTTGGAACTTCTTTTTAGGAAAGACCAGGTGAACCTACCTTCTTTGTTCCAGGTTTTATTGCATAAATATTTATTTTTTAAGGTGTCATTTTATCACATAGCAAAATTGTAAGGAAATGGAGGTAAGAGAGTAGTGTTTAAAGAGAGGTTATAGGCCAAGAAAGTTTTGACACCAGAGAGATTAATGTGTGAGAAGAGAGTACTCAGAGACACATCGTTTGTCATTAAAGGGGATGTGATGTGCTTCCTGAGCTGGGTACCTGGTCTCTCAGCAACTTCTGTGTCTCGCATGCAGACTCTTTATGTTTCATTTTGGGGAAGTCATGTGACTGTATAGGAAAAGCTACTACTGATTTTATTTGAAAGTTTTCTCTAACATTATAATGGAGTATTACTTGAAATCTGGGTTACTAAGTTGGGCATGTTCATTAAAGGCGGTTAATGGGCTTTGATTTTGGATGTAGTCCAGAGAATGGAAGGTTATTTATAGAACAATCTTATGCCCTCTTCCCTGGACCAAAAAACTCCTTCCCTTCTAGTGGACTCACATGTTACATTGCACTCCATACCCACATCTCTGAGAGTGCCGTTTAGTGAGAAACCCAACTAGCTCTCAGTAGAGGCTTGGTAGTTTTCCAGTTTTTTAAGGTATCAGATGTATTGATTTTTATTTTGGTTTGTAAAGGAATTCAGAGGACAGTCCTCATGGGTAATTTGGAATTTGTAACCTCATCTCTGGGAAAGAATTTTTCCTGAACAATCACTATGTGCTTTAAGTAGTTTGTCAGTATAGAGTCAGGGCATGTGGGTCCATGTCTGTTACCATGTAAGGTTATTCTTATACCATGTTATGTGACACCTATCAGGTGCCTCGGGGACCTGAATCCTTCCAGTGGACATGTTTTCAACAGCATGAGTGAATGTACAGCGTCACCCATACTTTTGAGAGTCAGAGTGTTTGCACTGTCACTTTGTTTGGGTGGAAGGAGTTTATCGGCCACTTGCTCCTGTCGCCTCCCTCTGGGTAGAATGTATCCCTATGTACAGAAGCAACACTGCCCCTGCTGGGCGGCATTTGCACCCAGAATTTTCGGTTCAGATTCCTCTGCTGTCCTCCCTTACTGGAGAACAGGAGAAACACCTCTCTATCCTGCAGTTGAGGATGGAGGGCTCAGCTCACTCCAGATGGAGATCCAGAGAGACTATGAGAACAGGAGCGTGCGAGGTTGGCTATGTGGCTCTGGGGATCACAGGTTGGAGGAAGAGGAGGCATTAAACTTTGAGGGAGAAAGGAAGCAAAGGAAGATTTGCTTCTAATTGGAAAGGTCCAGGCAGTCAGGATGACAGCAGTATTGATGTCTGCCATAGGCCTTGGCCTGGCATCTCCACAATCATCTCCTCGTCCCACAATGCAGAGGTTTTACTTCCCCTGCTCCTCCTTCCCATGGTTACCTGATCTCCCTTTTCCTCCTCGGTACCTACACATTTCAGATTCTTTGGCCAAACTCTTCCAGATAATAGTATCTCAGTCTCTGGTTCTCATCATTCCTGCTGGTCACTAAGCCTGTAGATAAACACTTACGTAGCTAGGGAGTGAGGCTTTGCTGGAAATGGTGACTTTCCTCCACCTGCACTTCTTCTTCCTCCTCAGTTACTTGGCAGTAACCCAGGATAGAATTGTTCCCATTTCTCAGTGACCAGGTTGTAAATATTTCCAGATGGATTTCCTACTATTAATGTTACTGTGGTTCTTTGTTTTGAAATAAAAATTCTGAGTGTACAAAAATAATTATATAGCCAAAATATTCTGTATGTGCCATCTATTATCAGGTTTATTTAGTCACTCTCCAGGGCCCCAGAAAATGAGTACAGTAAATCTATGTGAAAAATGAAAATCTCCATAATAAAAGATTTATTTTTCATGATTTTCTGATTTTTACACTAGGTTTCCTTTTCTTTGGTGCTCTAGACTCTTGGGGAAAAAGAAGACTTCTATAATTTTATAGAAGTTAGACTTTGTCAATGTAGTCTATTATCATAGGTACTTTTGAGTACTTTAATCTGTTCCTATGCAGGAGTAAAATTTATTGAGAAGTGCTAATCTACCATACTGAAAAGTGTTTACTTTTTAGCCATGTTCTGACATTGTGCAGATAACACTGTAGAAGCCCCAGGTGTTGACCTACCATGTCTTTGAAGATGATAATCACACCATGAGTGTGAATCATATCTCAGCTTACCTTGCCTTTGTTTTCCATCATGTGCTATCATCCTGTGAAAGGGATAGAAGGGTGTTTATGAGGAGACAGATAAATAGAGGTACAGACATAGATATATTATGGGGTACAGGCAATGAAAAACTAGTGGAAGAATAAAGAATAATTACCATCTATAGAGCCAGGAACTCAATGGTACAGACTCTATACACTGTTGTAAGTGTGACACTGTCACAGATTCTACTGTAAGCTTTTTCACTGCCAAAGTAGGTATAAACCTGACAAGGACTTTAGTCTCTGAGAACTCAAAAATGTAGGCAAGTCAGTTAGTCATGGAGAAGGGAGGATGTGATTACTACAGGCTCAGAGAAGCATTTTCTCTTAGAAACCCCTATGGGCAGTGTGTGGTGAGGTAAACAATATCATTTACCACATTTTTACAGTTGGGCAGTTTACTAAATTCATTATCACAGCAACATTGAAGCATACATTTTAGCTGAGAGTAGAGAGTAGACTGTTCTTCACAAGATCCACCCTGATTGTTTTTGTGAAGTAGGGTCAAAGAATTCAAGATTTTAATTAATGGCTAAGTGGCTAAGACACAGCAAAAGAAGATCATGATTCTTTAAAGGAAAAATAACAACAAATGAACAACAAGAACAAAACATACACACAACCCAAATCCTTTGAGCCCACTTGGACAGATAGGCCAAAAAAATCAACAGCCTTTGTCTACACGAACAACAGACTCACTGAAAGAGAAACTGGGGAGTCAATCCCTTTCACAGTAGCACCCAGAAAAATGAAATATCTAGGAATCAACCTAACAAAGGAAGTGAAAGACCTGTACTCTGAAAACTATAGGACTCTGAAAAATGAGATAGAAAAGGAGATCAGAAAGTGGAAAGACATCCCTTGTTCCTGGGTAGGAAAAACCAACATCGTCAAAAATGTAGAACTTTTTAACAGAGCTGACATAGAGATAGTCTCAAATTATTAGTATCAGTAAAACATCCATTTAACTTGGGAAATATTGGCTTGTGTTGTCTTCAAAGTGAACTGCCTGAAAACTATTAACTAATTAAACTGGTTTAATTATCCCCATATTGCTACATATATGATCTACAAACAATGAAATAGCTTTGACTTTTAGGATATTTAATTTGCACCCCCATTTTTTGGTCATTATCAACTAGTAAATTTGTCTTCTACATAGTTCATTTCTACATAAAGATTCTGGGAAAACACACTCCCTCTACATTCATACTGAACTCTTCTAACATCAGATGGCCAAGACTTTCCTCACAATGGCCAGTCTTCTGATATCTGGTGCATCTTGCAATTTAGTTCAATCTGACATGCTCTCCCTGGGGTTAACATCAGATCACATAAGTTAAGGGCTCAGTCCCACAAAATCGTCCCTAGCTCATAAGTGTGAAATTTTTTAAAATTTTGTGGTTAGCTGTAAATTAAAAGGTTTCTACAACCTACTGCTTGTGTTTGACAATTTGGTAGAATAGCTTACAGAATTCAATGAAACTATTTTTTTTTACATTTATCAGTTTCTTTTTTTTAATTCTTTATTGGTACAATTTATATACATCTCACAATCACACATAACATCAGGGAATTTGTACCAATATACGACACAAGTTAATTCTCATTTTTACCCATATCCCTAGCCACCCACACCTCCCCACACCCTCTATACATGCTCTTTTATTTTCTTTCAGAATCATATTTATCCCTTCCCCTCATTACATTCCCACACCAAATTTCCTTTGGAAACTTCCCATTCTACAAAAACTGTCATACTTTCTAGAGCTCATTTGCATCTACAGGTGTTCATATCAAAGAAAAGATCTGGTATTTGCCTATATGTTATCTATTTATTTCACTTATACATTTATCAGTTTAATATAAAGGATAAGACTTAGGAAGAGCTTGATGGAAGAAATTCATAGGACAAGGTACAAGGGAGGTCATAGAATTTCCATGCCCTCATTGGCTATACCATTCTCACAGGACCAATCCTTCAGCCCATCAAATCCTGTTTCTCAAGAGTTTTGTGGAGTTTAATCTCTGTCCTCCCCCCAACCCCGCCATTCCTGAAGGTCAGTAATTGAGGCTGAAAGTTCCAGCCCTACAATACCTTGGTCTTCTGCTGACCGGCCCTTTGTAAGGCTAAGGACGCCACCCTGCCACCCTCAGGTGCAGTGGAAGGAGCTCATTATGAAACGAAAACCACTCTTTGTTTTTTTGGTTTTTGGTTTTTTGAGACAGGGTCTCGCTTTGTAGTTCAGGCTGGTCCTGAGTTCACTGTGTAGCCCAGCCAAGCCTCGAACTCAGCAATCCTGTCTCTGCCTCCCGAGTGCTGGGATTACAGGCGTGAGCCACTATACCCGGCACGGAAACCACTCTTAACACTCACTAAATTCTAAGAGTTTTAGGAGCTTTATGCCAGAAACTGGAGGCAAAGACCAAATCTATTTCTTCCTATACCACAGAGATTAAAGAAACATTATATAAAGAAGTTTTGGCTTCCTGCTTTCTATAGCAGAACAAGCATCTGTCTCATCCAAATGTTGTATAGGATCAATAAGAAACAAGTTGAAAGGAAGAAAAGCCAGAATGTGCTCCAATCTTTTTGTGGCTTTTGCATCTTTCCTTTGAGAAAAAGGAAAGAAACAATAATAATTGTAACTGGAGTGCAGGAGACGGAGGCCATTCAACTCTGTTCTTCATGTTTCCTTAGAGAAGGAGACTATTGCAGTGAGCTATTCTGGTCATTTTATCTGTACAAATGGCTACTGTTCTTGATTATCATACTCTAGAATGAAGAATAGGTAGCTTTACTTCAGAAGCAAATTTTAGCATTTTCTTTTAGAATATGGAGGAGTTGTTGCCCTCTGTTCCCTGTGGAAAGTGTGGGCACAGGTGAGTAGAGAAGGTAATAATGTGACTGGGTTATCCAATCAGATTCTGCCTGCATGTGGACCAGACTGTGTCACATTCTAAACCGGAACTAGGACACCTTGCCAGTTCTCCACCTTGGCTGTTACCAGGAAAGTCTGGCTGCAGCAAACATCTGACTCCCATTTGTCGGGGTCTCTTTCTAATTAGGTATAAGGTGGAGTGGAGGAAGGGGAGTCATGAATGACATCGCTAACCACCAGAAAAATTGAACAAGGACACTGGAGAGGATTGAGCTGGATTAACACAGAAGAATATATAACAGCATGTTCCTTTCCTTCCTTTGACTTAGGATATTAAGTTGAGGAAACTTTCTATTTCTGTGATAAATAATAAAAATACTTTTTTATTAGATGTTTTCTAAGGATATCAAGTTTGATCACATTTTTCTGCCCTTATCCCCAAATAACATTAGCATAACTAATTAGTAGTAATAACTAATCAGTAGTATAACTATTAATAGTAATAACTAATTAGTAGTATAACTATTAGTAGTAATTTTTGGTCGTTTATTGTGATTCCACTCTCTGAATTTCCTACTCTCTCTCTCCCTACTTCCATTCCCTTTTGGAAGGTGAATTCCAATCCCAGCTAGAGCATGAGTTCCCTGAGATGAAGGATTTCATGGCGGGGGCGGGGGTGGGGGTGGGGTTGGAGGAATGTATGTGTTGTATCATTCATTTATCCTTGACCCATGTATTCATTCCATAAAATCTTGTTAATATCTCCCACTTGGTGAGGTACCATGGCAGTCCCTGTATATTGTCATGGTAAAGATTCCCCCTCACAGAGTTCACAGTTTCTAATGAAGATGCTCCAGGGGCTGGAGATTTAGCTCAGTGGTTCCAGTGCCTGCCTCGCAATCGCAAGGTCCTGAGTTCGATCCTGGTGACCACATACAATGCTCGGTGTGGCTACTCACGCCCACCAGCCATCAATACCACATACCACAGTGCTGAGTGTGGTGGCTCACACCTGTAATCCCAGCACTCAGGAGACAGAGGCAGGAGGATTGCTGAGTTCAAGGCTTGCCTGGGCTACATAGTGAGCTACATAGTGGGCCAGACTGAACTACAAAGCGAGACCCTGTCTCAAAAAAAAAAAGATGGTTTGGACAAGAAGTTTTCTACTAACTAAAGCATTGAACACAGTGTCCAACGCAGCAACATCATAATGGAAACAGTACATAGCCTAACTTTAGACTAGATCCATAGCCTCAAATTTAACAGACAGGAAATAGATAAGATTACTGAACATTTACTGAATAGGGCACTATACTAAGTGCTTTGCATACACTGTTTTTCTCACCACAACAACCATGCAGTAAAAACAACCCTTAAATCCATATTACAGATGAGGAAACTGAAACTCTTGAGTTTAAGTAAGTAACTGACTGAGTCAATTGTCAGAACAAGGGTTTGGAACAAACTGTTCAATTCCAAATCATGTGAATTTAATCATTTGCTGCAGGACCTCCCGGGATTAGCAACTAGATTCTGGGCTGGTGGGCCTCTCAGCAGGCTGTCTATCAGCCAGAAGACAAAACATTTTGTATTGAAAGTCGATAAAAATAGCTTAATCAGAAGCATGGCAAAGGTGATGACTTTTTTCATTTTGCTATTTTTCAGAGAACTCTTGGTTTTCCTAAAGTGTTAATAGTTCCTAGAATTTTTCTGAGTGCTACATCCAGAAACAACTATGGCTTCTTATAGTGATATTTTCATGTAAAATACATGGTAATACATTTAGAAATTTAATTGGAAGGGGAAAGGTGAGACATATTAAATGTGCTGTTTCTGTCTAGGCTTCTAGTTTCACTTCTCAGGAAAAACAATGAACATAGGTGCAAATCATTTTTTATAATTACACTAAACTATTTGGATTATTTCTCTGATCTTATTTAAGACACTTGCTGTCTATGAAAGTTGCATTTTCAAGACTAGAACTCAAGAAGTGGTTTAGGTTTTTTCTTCTTAATAATAATTCAGCAGGGAGGGTAGCTCAGTAGCAGAGCACTTGCTTAGCATGTGTGCAGCACCAGGTGCTTTTTCCAGCCCTGTGGAAAAACCCATAGCACTAGTAGCAGCAATAATAGTTTAAATTGAGAGCCTACTATGTGTCAGCTTTCATACCTATGCTTTTATGTGCATTATTTCTTTTGTTTTCATATTTACTCATCACAGCAACCATATAGTCACTGCTGAGATCTCCACTTTATAGAAAAGAAACTAAAAGTTGGAAAAGTTAAGTAATAACTCAAGGTTACAGAATTAGTACAGAACAAAAACAATGTTAGACACTATACTCAAAACAAGCTCTAGCCAATTCCACTGAGTCCACCTGGACCATCTCTCTGCCAGACTGGCCTGGTAGAGAGGACACTACCACCAGATAAGTGGGTGACTTCAGTATGACTCCGATCCAAATATTCAGGTTTCCTAGCAGTGAAATTATTTGAAGAAGAGACCTGCATGTTTTCCAACTTAAGAAAATTCTTAAAAATATTTTTAAAAGCAAGTTATTAGAGAACATAATAATTAAGCTGTCATTTAATACTTATTTTACTAATCCTTCATTTTCTTTCAAGATGATTTTCTTTACCAGAGTTAAGTAGGATGTTTTTCTCCAAGCCATTCAGAACTTGTTACTGCTTCAAGCAGAAAAGCTTCCTGACTGTAGCTATAGTTCTGTGTTCCCAGCTGCTTTGCTCTGTGCACTATCTATAAGTCCTTTAACAAAATACTCTAGCAGACTGAGCTCTATTATCCAGGAACTTAAAAAAAGATAATGTAGAAAAGAAGAGGGAAAGAATCAACAGTGCTTATTAATTGTGCATCAGGGTCTATTAATTTAAGTATTATGGTTAAATTTGCTTATTAATCACTTTGCTATAGGTCTGTCTTACAGGTGGAGTCCAGAAACAGACTGCTACGCTGTTACAAATGATATCTTTAATGAGCTTTCAAGTTCATTAATCGTTTTATCAGAGAATAGAATTTAAAGCAACATTTAAGTAAATCCAAGAATTTTACCTCCATCTCACGCCAGCGTCACCTAGATCACCAAGAATCACTACATTTCTTCCTGCAGAAGTAATTGCTAGACCATCCATTTATTTGTTGTGGGGAAACTGTTGGTCTTCATTGTTTTGATGAGGAAAAATAGTCACTTGAGTTATGAGAAATTACATAATGTTGCCATAGAGGTTGTCAGGGAAGCAAAGTAACAGTGTATGGGCCTGAGAAATTCACTTCTATTCATGAAAGATTAACAGCTGCAGGAATTTCCCTTTTCCTGTAAACAATCAGAAAACTGGGCCAACTACATGAAACAACACTTCTTGACAGTAAACACTGGGAAGCATAGGACTGTGTGATTCCTGAGAAAAGGAAAACGAAGCAAGATCTACGATTTCCATGCCACAGCAGAGGCCAGGAGAATAGAAGGGCAATCAGCGGTCTTGGTGTGTTAAGGGGACAAAAATTAGAGTTTTAAGAAAACACAAGGGTTAGATTTTTAATTTGAGTTTTAGAGATGAGAAACTGACAGAGAGAATATTCCAGAGAACTGCAAACTGATACTTGATACTTTGGGAGAGTATTTATCTGTGCAGGCATGAGAAAAACTACCAAAGGCTGCAGAAAGAACTACCAGAAAATAGGTGAAACAATTCCAGACTTCATGGAAAAATGAGAATAACTTATATTCCTCAAGCCAGAATGGAGAGACATTGTATGGCACAGAGCTTTGGGTATTCAGGAAATCCATCCCTTAGAATTAATAAAGTAGTTACATTATAGGAACACCAATAAAGTCTGTCCTGGAGGCTTAAAATTATCCTCAAAAGGGTCTAGTTGATTTGCAATTTAACTACAAATCAAAAGAAGTGCTCTAAGGAAATACAACACAGTCTAGCACTGAATAATGTTCACAACATCTAGTATCTAATTGAAAATTAACAATTATGGAAAGAATAAGGAAAAGATCACCAATATTCAAGGAAAAATCAATTTAATATAAAAAGACATAAATGAATGATGGGAGTAGTAAACAATCTTTTAAGATAGCCTTAAAACAGCCGTCATAAAAATCTCATACATATTCTTAAGGGTATATAGAAAAATGTAGTATGGCTGAACAAGATATAGAAGATTTTAGAACAGATTCACATGAGATATGATGAAATTAAGAACATATCTTCAATGGAACCCAAACACTGGATGAAATTAAGAAAAGTTTAAACACTGCAGAAGAAAAGATCAGTGAACTTAAAGATATCACAGTAGAAACGTTCTAAACACAGGAAGATTGCCAAAAAATCCAACAAACAAACCAGGTGAGATTGACAAAATCACACACACACACACACACACACACACAAAATCTGAATAACGTCTGAGCAGTTTTCAGAGTTGAAAAATATATACCAGCCCCAAATATTGGAGTGGTAAACCCAAAGCAAATCAAAGTGAAACAATAACTGAAATAACAATATATTGTGGGGAAATTGTTGGTCTAATACATCAATAACTGAAACCCAATGAGAAAGAAAAATTTAAAATCAGTCAGGGAGAAAAGAAATCATTGCACATAGAGGAGAAAAGAATGGCAGCACAATTCTCCTTAGAAACAGTGCAGCCCCCAGAATTATTAACACCAGCCTGTAAAGTACTGAAAAGAAGCCTACAATTCTGTACCTGAAAAAAAAATATCTTTCAAATCTACAGTTCTTCCTCTAACACTGATGGATTCAGATATGTTTTAGCAATCAGAACTTTTCAGATTTTGAAAAGAAGTGGGTTGTTTATATTTTATAACATAGTATGCTTTAATCAAACCCATTTATACAGTAAAACCAAAGATGCCCATTCTAGATGGGCATGAAGTCAAGTTTTAGTACCAGCTTTAAAAATATATATATATGCTTTGGAAGACTTGGATATTTCAGAATTATAGAGAAGAGGGTTTGTGGGAGTTGCTGGTCTAAATGTCGTAACTGTATTACCTTTGATCCTTACAAGCATATATCCTTGTTAGCCCAGTTTTACTGAGGCTGAGGCTGAGATTAAGAGAAGAAATCACTCCCAAACAGAAGGAACACTTCTCTGGTCCCAAAGGTAGTTGAAGAAACCAAGGAGAGAAACGAAACTGTAGGCTCCTCCCAGCAATGACTCTGCTGCCATCTTGTAACCAAGGACTTCATTTGGTAAAACCCAGGAGACTTCACACCCCATGGAATCCCTTCAGTGGCATGGACTAGCCAAGCTCCCAGACTGTAAGGAGTTGTACATCCCAGATGATACCAGCACAAGATACTGTGGAAATGCTCAGTGTCACTTCACCAAAAAAATGGTGAAGAGGAAGGAGAAGGAATCGAAATGAAATCTACAATGATAGAGAATTGCTGGCTGTGTTTACTTGGATTATTTTCTGCTTCTAGAAACATTTCCAGCAATAAGAAGATGATACATTTTCACATAACAGAATTTGTGGGGTTTTAATTATCTACTACACATTATGTAAGGCCACAGGCACTGGTCTTTCATTTGGCAAATGGAGAAAATAAGAATTTCACACAGTTGTATAAGGTTTTGAAGAGAAAGTTGTCAGAAAAGAAACTTGATATACTTAAAAGAAAATTTCAATGTAAATGTTAGGTAAGCTTAGGGTTTTTTTTTTTAACTGTTGAGGTTTCTGTTGTTTTAGGAAAACTACTTTGGCTTTTGTGTGTATGATAAAGGAGGGGAACCCAGAGGGAGGAGATCCCTTGGAGGCTTTACCATCTTTCAGGCAGCTAGGAAATTGCAGTGTGCATGAATCCAAGAGCCCTTCAAGTGGTAGAAACATGGAAAAGGGTGAAGAATGAGGGAGGAGTTTAAGACAACACTAAGTTTCCATGACTGGTGATGTAAGTGCTCAGGCCTGCAGTCCCCTCTTCTGCAGAGTGGTGGTGAAAATAGTACATAATTCCTGATGTTGGTGTGAAGTTTGTGTATAACTGAAGTCAGCCAGGAGGCAAGTGCAGAAAGGAGCCCTTACTGAGTGCAGCTGTCTTGGCTATTGGCAGGAGAAAGAACATGCTGTGGAGATCACGGAGAGAGCATGTTCCCTGCTCAGAGTTATAGGAAATAGCTCAGAGACATACCTGCTGACTCTTAGCAGGGTCAATCAGTGTGTTCATCTGTGAAACAAGACATTGAATAATTACAAGAACACTTATAGCTCTTAGCTATTGTATGGTTCCCTAACATTTACTACAGATAAGTTAGGAATGGAAATAACTTGCAGATAATGCAGCAATCAAGTTCAAGCACATTTTTAAAACACCTCTTGCCTACTCTGATACATACTTTTTGCAGTTTGAAGCACAGGAAATTTAAAAGTAGCAAACGTAAAAAATATTTTTTGAAGTTTGGCTCTGGAGAGTCTCCTTTTTCATTTATTGAGTTTATTGGTACATTTTAGATATACATTATAAACTTGTACATGTACATGCTATATTTTGATTCTCAATTTTTCCCATTCCTCTGCTCTGCCTACTACTCCCCAAACCTCTATATACATAAGCTTTATTTCCAATTTTATTTTTGCCATCAAATTTTTTCTTTCCCTTCTTTACTTTCCCCTACCCCCAGCAGCATATTTCACAGAACTAGAGAAAATAATCCAAAAATTCATCTGGAACCAGAAGAGACCTAGAGTAGCAAAACCAGTTGTAGGCAAAAAGGACACAGCAGGGGGTATCACAATTTGATACTGTACTACACAGCCACTGTGGTAAAAACAGCATGGTACTGGCAGAGACCTGAGGATCAATGAAACAGACTAGAAGAGGCAGAAACTACTTCAGACATACTGACCCATCTCATTTTTGACAAAGGAGTCAAACACCCTCAATGGAGGAAAGATCACATCTTTAATGGTGCTGGAAAAACTGGGTTTCAACCTACCAAATATTAAAGCTAGATCTATATATTTTACCATGTATTAAACTAAAATCGAAGTGGATTAGAGACCTAAATGTCAAAACAGAAACACTAAACTTGCTAAAGATAGGTTAAATAGAATTCTTGGAGATACTGACATAGGAAAAGACTTTATGAGTTTTTCTTTGTTAAATTTAGAATTTCAAATTGGGTGTGGTGGCACATACCTAAAACCCCAGCCCTTGGGAGGCTGAGGCAGGCAGGCAGTGGACTGTGAGTTCAAGGCCAGAATAGGTACATTACATAGTGAGTTCAAGGCCAGCATGAACTACACAGCAAGACTTTGTCTCAAAGAAAAAAAGAAAAACTTCAACTGTGCTTTGTTTTCTTTACCTGGCTCTATAAATTCTCTTCAGTGTTTCAGATAAATGTAGGTTGCCTCCTCTACCTTCTGCTTTGCCTGGCTTAGTAATGTCACAAACAGCTTTCTGAAAGCTTACTTCATTTGCAGGAATAAGATATTTCACTTTCCAGTGTTTTCACTTGTTAAAAAGAACCCCAATCTGCATAGGCAGAATACTAAGTTACTGTAACTTTTTCTACCTTCTCTAGCAGAGTTCAGCCCTTCTTGCATTGAATTGCTAGAAGTTTTTATTAAAGACATGATAAGCACATAAACCAGCTGAGATTTGCCGCGTCTGTTTGCCTTAAGCAAATCTGGAGAGAAACCATGAAAAGAAGACACCAAATGGGCCCTGTTAATAGTTTACATCTGCTGTATTGCTTTGCTTTTAAGAGATTTCATTCATCCTCATTAACTTCGTTTAGGCTTTTCTGTTTTTGAGAATTTCACACCCACTCATATGTGTTGAACAAAATTATCTTTTATTTACATCCTTTGTAAGTGCCAGTGCACAAAATACGGTTCAGGCTGGTACAAACTGGTTCAGACCAGTTTAGGCAGGTTCAGACTGGTTCAGGCCAGTTCAAACTGGCTTAGGACGGTTTAGGCAGATTCAAATGGGTTCTAACTGGTTTAGACCAGTTCAAACCGGTTCAGGCCAGTTTAGGTAAGTTCAACCTGGTTCGATCTGGTTCAAACTGGTTCAGACCAGTTCAAGCCGGTTTAGGCCAGTTAAAATCAGTACAACCTATTTCAGACCGGTTCACACTGGTTCAGAGCAGTTCAAACTGGTTCGGGCCAGTTCAAACCAGCTTAGGCTGGTTCAAACTGGTTTCCATGCATTCTCTCTAAGATATTTCAGAGAGAAGCTTCAGGAAAGATTATTCCAGTACACCTGAACCTTAGTCCCTCTGGACTGGCTTAAACAGGTTCCTGCTGGTTCAGACCAGTTCAAACCAGTTTAGACCAGTTCAAACCAGTTTATGCAATTCAGACCAGTGCAAACAGGTTCAGAACGGTTTAGGCCAGTTCAAACTGGTTCAATAGCTGTTGAAAGATAACAGACCATCTAGTCTACACTGTATGTAAACCTCTAAAGCCACCCCTGCCTGGATACTGTCATGGAGGACTGGCATCCTTGCAATTGTCTGGCCCAGGACAAGCCACATCTATTCTGTGGCCTTTGGCTTAGGTCAAACAATATATGGTTCTTCATTTGATGATAGGTAAAGGTGAGATGTAAGCCAATATAAAAATTTCAAAGGAAATCTGATAGTTTGTGCTTACATTTTGACTGTAGAAGACAATTTAAATATATATATACTTCTCAGATACTTTTTTCTTTTTTTTTTTTTTGAGACAGGGTCTTGCTTTGTAGTTCAGGCTGGCCCTGAGCTCACTATGTAGCCCGGGCAAGCCTTGAACTCAGCAATCCTCCTGTCTCTGCCTCCTGAGTGCTGGAATTACAGGCATAAACCACCACATCTGGCTTTTCTTAGGTATTTTGAGTAGAAACTTCATTAGCCTTTAATCTCAAAACTTTTCAGCTTATCAGGAATTTTGTTATAGAGTAAATAAAAGGACATGGACTCTAATCCTGCTTTGCTTCTGTGACTAATGGACTATTATTAAACCTTATTGAGACTTGACCTTCTGATCTTTATAACCACTAAAGTTTTTTTCTTTTTCTTTTTTCATGATCCTGAGTTTCTTTCCATTTAATTTTCTAGTCCAGAAATTTACCACACATATCTGCATGTGACTTTGGCATAGATTAGGTGATCCATGGATATTTGTTAGAGTGATGATGTGTTTTTCTATTTCTGATGGGTTGGGAAATTCTGTGGATTATTTTTATATTGGAAGTAGTACTCACTTTTTTTTAAATCATTTTATTGGTGCTTTAATATTTGCCTCTTCTCTACTATGGCTTTATTCATGATTTAGTATTGGTTTCCATGCATTCTCTCTAAGATATTTCAGAGAGAAGCTTCAGGAAAGATTATTCCAGTACACCTGAACCTTAGTCCCTCTGGAAAAACATGGATACCTCCATATTTATAAAGTAGTTAAAAAATGAATTTTACTTTTATTCAGCTTGATTCTGCAGGTAAGAAAACATTTGGAAGACACTGGTTTTTCCCAAGCCATTTGCTCTATGTAAAGAAAACTCCCATTCCATCTGTTGGAAAACTGTTGCGCTAGAGACAAGCATTCTGTATCCTTTGTTTGGGAGACATACCCTTTCTTCTAAGATTCTCAACATTTATACAGAATAGAAAAACTACAGGGAAATGATTGCTTCTGCTTGATGACCAAAGTTTAAAGTTGAGACATTTGCTGCCTTAACTTTAGTTCTTTTTTCTATTTTCTATTTTCAATTATTTTTAAATGGGGAATAAACTAGTTCACAGGTAGACAGTATAAAGGATGTGTTAGTTTTTTAGAAATTTCTAGCTCCATATACCTATTCAACTTCATACATTTTCAATACTTAACACCTTAATAACATTAGTTGTTTAATATTCCTTTTACAGTAGGCAGTTATGCTAATGAAAAAGCAAAATTAAGGCATTTAATCCATTGTCTATCATTATTTGCCCTGACATCTATCTGATGATTTATAAGGTTGAATTTGAACCCCAGAATAAACAAGAGAAGCCAGAACTTCCCTGGTGTAGAGTTAAACAAACAAACAAAAAACAAAAACAAAACAAAACAAAACCTTTTGCTTTCAAACCTCCTGTGAATAGCAGTATTGTCTGTCACCATTAGTAAAGGACCAGGACCTCACCATTCCATACTTGGGCTTGTTTTTATTTTTAAGGAATGCTGGAAAATTGTGGAAATGAATGTTTTTTTCTTTTTTCTTTTCCTTAATACCTCATGGATCCTGACCTTTTCTTTCAAACTGGCTTTGAATGTGTTTCCCTTAAAATTGGTCACTGACCCTAGAACAAGTTTGATTTTCTTTTTCCATGATCTTTGCTAAAGAATTCTGTTAATAGCATACTAAACTGGATTACAAACTTACTGAATAAGTGCTTTGAATTCTGGGCAGCCTTGGAATAAAGGGCATAGAAAAAGTAATACTGCATAGAATGGAATTGAGCACGTTGGTATAAAGGAAAGGAATGCAACTGTATGGCTGATGTGATCAACATCTTGGAGTAGCTTTATTAGCAATTTAATGGAATATGGTTTTCAAGCACAATAATGGCTTCAGTGAAATGTCTGTTCTGCTCTTTTTCCCATACCCTTTGGAATGAGCAGAATGTGACAGTTGAGCTTTCAACAAGCTTCATGAATTTTAAATCCTCTTTAGTTATAAAATAGATTACATGGCATGTAGTCGGTGTGGACAAAGAGTTGGCAGCCTCTCGGGTGTTAGAAGCTATCAGGTGTCTTCAAGATAATGAGGCGCTCAGGTTGACTAAGTACATTCTGGGTCTGTGCTGCATGTCCACAAAGAACAGATGACCTCTCTCCACCCAGCGTTTAATAATTAACCATTTTGCCATCGTGTGGTTTCTTTCCCAGTACTTGGTGCAAAAATTTTTAAATTTCATACCATGAGAGAAGAAAACCTCTACTGAAGTCTCAGAACAGCTTTCATGGCAGCTGAATATTTCTATTTTGTTCTTCTTGCTAATCCATGTGTATTTACAGAAGGGATCTCTAAATTGTGGCATGGCTTTGCATTCTCAAATTTTTACACATGTCCTAGGTGATTCTGAAGTACTTCTTTAAATGTTTTATAAAGTTATTCACAAATTCTGTTGCCATCATGAAAGTCTGAATCTCTGCTTTGGATTACATCTCATTCTAAAATTAAGCATAAGGAAATTTATTGATTCTGTTTGGAATTACAACAAAAGACCTTTCAAAAGATAGCTTTTCAGAAAATTCGAATTAACCTCAATTTCCATAAATTGGATTTATTTTTAAATTGTATTCTAATCATAGTATTATGGATTTATTTTTAAATTGCTTTCTAATAATGCTGTTTAAGTATGTCATGTGTGTTTATAGCATAACTATAGAAATGTGAGCAAAAAATATTTTCATAAACATAATAGGAATGTCTGGAAATTTATGTGACAGGTTATTGACAGTGAGTGATATCTATGAATGGATATTTAAATTTCATTTATTTCCTAACTTTAGATTGGATGTATGGGATTGGATGTCAGTTTTTCACCTCATGTCCAGAGAGCATGGTCTTTAATAATATAGAGTTGATATAAACTCCTTGCAGTTTGGAAACACCAAGGACAAATGTCTGGAAGATGTCAAAAGTAAAAATCTGGGTGACCAACTGCTTTAATAGGGAGCTAGGAAGATGTTACTGTATTGGACATAGCTGTGCTGCCAGAATTTGTGGACAAAGAATGTGCAGTGTTTGCATATACTCAAAATGAGTCATGTGGACAAAAGTGTGGGCTGTGGCTACCTCAAGTCCAATCCAAGACAGTATCCCATGATGCATAGGATCAGCAACAGGACCCTGGATGGAGTAAGCCACGGGTGCACCAGGGCTGATGACTTAAGCAAAGCAGACTACTGTAACACAGCTCCATGTGCTCCCAGCTCCCATGTTTGGAGACATATAAGTGGGGTTTAGAGTAACAGTAAGCCTATATTGATAAAGCTGTATGCTTAGACATAGATCTACTCTTAGGAGCAGACAGTGATTTCTGTAGTTACAGGGAGTGAATCAATCTTAAATATTAAAATTATAGGGTCCTACATAGCAGGCTCCTGGATCCCACTGTTTTTCCTCTTCTATTAGCAACACATCAACTACTGTCCACCAACTGACCATAGCTCTTTTCACTTTTACACATTTTGTTATCAAAAATATTTTTTAAACTTTAAATCTTAGGGTTTTTGCATAATCTTTTGCATGTTAAATTTATCCACATTCTCCTTGTCTTAGAGCCACCTCTCGGTTTCTCTTAGGGTCTTTATAAGGATATTTTTAAATTTATCTCACAGGCTGAAGACCCAAAGGAGTTAATCTACTTTTGAAAGTTCCTGAGGTACTTTCCAGGAGAAACTGAAGAAAAGAGAAAATCTGGCTAATGATATAATGGCAATAAAAATATTTTGGTTATATGTTTGCATAATACTAAAAAGCATTTAGCTTTGACAGCATAGAATTGTGGTCACAGAGGATTTTCAAGATTTAAAGATTAACACATGATATTAAGTTTAGTTAAGAACCATCAGAAGACTTTACAAATTAGAACCACTGTTTTGCTCTTTCTTCCCCAATAAGAGCTTTGTTGGTCTCCAAGCTTTGTACATTTTGTAAGAAGCACATTCCTCTTGTGAAATGGAATGCATCTGATCTATAATAAATCTGCTTGAGAGACAATAGATTCTAGTGAGTGCGGCCCTGGTTCAAGGAAAAAAGACAATAAATAAGGGCAATGACATTTATGGGAATCTAATTTCATCATGTTCTGCCTCATGAGAAGTGTGTCTACATTGTGTTGAGCTTATTATACATTGAGAACTACTCAAAACCAGATATTAAGTTGCTTCTGTGTTATATCCCTAGTGACTATTCTTCAATAATGTTTTATTTTAAAATTAGTTAATTTTTAGTGATAAATTAGAAGCAGAAGTAAAGTTATTTTTGAAAGGGAGAAAAACTACTACAAAGGGAAGAAGCTTATCTTATTTTTCAAAAGCAATTTGGGAAAGACAAAACCCATTAGCTCATAATAATTAGTTTTCCATGGTAAAACATTGACTGGAATGTTTATATTAGGAAAATGTAATTGAACTGTTCCCTTCTCAGTCCAGCAAAGAATGCCCAGATTTGATGACAGAAAAGAGAAGCTACTGTTTTTCTTATCGCTCATTAGAAATGGATGGCTTTCACATCCATGTACAAGTTTTTGAAGCTAATCTCTTTTGGCAGGGGGTTGAGGTAGATTCCAACCGAGGGCTCTGAGTATGACATTAGATAAATGCTGAACCATCGCACGGCATCCCCAGCCCTCAGAGTAGCCATTTTATACACTGTGGAGGGAACGAAGCCTTTGCTTAACTAGCCATAATCGTACACATATTCACCCGGTGTTTTGTCACTAACACATTTTAAACTCCAAGACAAGCAACCGTATGAACATATGACAAAGAGGGAATATTTATAAAATCATTTGCCATGCTGCAGCCTAGAATCAGAAAGCAACTTCTAGGAAAGAACTATGTGTGCTCTACTGATCCTGATCAGAGCCTTTCACAACCATCTCCACTGAAGGTTGTAATTTCAGAAAGTTTTGGGTTATTATCTGTTTGTTTCTTCTTTGGAAGAATCTTCTTGCTCCATTTCATGAACTCTATATAACTACATAGAAGATAATTATATGCCCAATATTAAGTATTGTTATTCTCTTACTATTTCATCATGAGATTTTGTTTTGGTTTTTTGTAAAATAAAAAAAAAAAAACCTCAAAACCCCAGAATTTGGAATGAAAAAATAAGTACCAGAATTCAGTCCATCAATCAGTCCAGCCTTTAAGAAACTTTCCTCCCTACCAAGATCAGCCCCTGGGCCACGTGGTGCAGCCACAAAAGCAACAGTTTACATCAGTTGGGGAGAGAGCTTGTTTCAATTGGCCAAAAATGAGAAACTACAATATTTTTTAAAGAACTGTAGCCTTACTCATTTTTAGCACATCCAGCAGTCATAAAAATATACTAATAAAGATTTCTCTGTCAAAATATTCACCTTCTTGAATTATGAATGAGTATGTTTTAATTAGCACAGCAAGCATATAGTCCTGTGCTACTGGACCACACGAATATGTTTTAGACTGATGCAAAATGTGTTGGAATATCATGCCTCCTATTGCCTTGCCTAATAACTTGCTTAATGAACTTTATCTTGTCTTCTGCTCAAGCGATCTCAATTTCAAAATTGATGGTTTCTAAAAGATAACAATTTTTGGTCAAATTTTGTAGCTTCCACAAAACCAAACTGAACAAGAAAATGTCCAGGCAATTGACAAGAAGTAATACTTGAAACCTTCAGATACCTGTTACATCCAGAAAATTTACTACAGCCCACTAATTATTTTCTCAGACCTTTTACCTACCTAGTACCTATGTACCTACAGTGGACGTGCAATAAGTAGCCTTCCTGGCAAAGGGGGTTTTTCTAACCTTTGGTGTGAACAGACACGTATCTTACAACAGCTATGGATGAGCAATACTTCTTGTAGTGTTTTTTAACATATAGTCATTAAAAGGAACATACCAGGCAAGTTGTCTCATGTCACTACCTGCAGGTCACAGTTGTCTAATGTCTTCTGGTGTTAAGTACCTTTTTATCCCATTGACTCCCAGTTCCTATTTCCAGTTCCAACTATTCTACTCCCCAGAAGTCCAGGCTTACACATTCGAATGGGCTGACATCTCCATTTGAACTACCTAGAAGGGATTTCAGAATCAACCTGGCTGAAAGTTCTTACATTTTCTCTCCACAATTTTTTTGACTCTCATCCACTCTGTTATTTGATTCAAAAATCTAGCAGTCATTCTGATTCTCTTCTGTGCTTCACCCTCACCAACTCATGAATTCTCCCTTCAAAACAACATGTGTCAGGGCCAGAGATTTAGCTCAGTGGTTCAGGCACGTGCCTGGCAAGCACAAGGTCCCTGATTCGATCCCTGGTAACCTCATACAACAATCCCAGGTGTGGTGGCTCACGCCTGTAATCCCAGCACTCAGGAGGCAGAGGCAGGAGTATTTCTGAGTTTGAGGCTTCCCTGGGCTACATAGTGAGTTCAGGGCTAGCCTGAACTACAAAGCAAGGCCCTGTTACAAAAATGAACAAACAAAAAACAAATAAAACAAAAAGTGTCAAACTCAGGATAGACTTCAAAAACTAAAGAGGTCAGAATGAATCCAAATTAGTGACCCTGATCCAGTAGGACTGTTGGGCTTGTAACAGTAAAAGAATGTAGGAAATGGACACTCAGAACACAAGGCCAATTCAGACTTTTCTTTGTCTCTACTAGCACCACACTAGTGCAGACCACCACCATCTTTCACATAGACCTCTGCAACTGCTCTAAACTCACTTTAACCTAATCACCTCTACATGCAGCCACCTTCCAAAATTCTGGGAGTTTTGAACATAGGAAGTAGGGTAGAAGTGTATACATTTTGTCACATAACACTTCCCCTCTCATTTTAAGCTTATCTTTGCTCATTTTGTTTCTTGAACAAATCAAGCTTGTTCCTTCCTTAGGTCTTTGCACTGCTAATAACATTGGTCCTATCAGATACTCTGATTTCAGCACAAATGTCACGTTTTCGGAAGGCTGCTCCTGACCTTCCAATCTGTAATAATTAGACTCTCATTTTATATCAAATTTCCAGAGCTAAATCTCTGCACAGCATTACCATTAGGTATTTTTATGTTTCTTATTTATTACCTATTCACTGATCTATTTCAGGAACTGAGAATAATACTGAGTACCTTGAAAATGCTGAGTAAAAGTTCATCTAATGACTATATAAAGAAATGAAATTATTGGAGAAGAGAGGGACAAATTAGCCAGGGCTAATCTTCTCACTTGGAAGTCTTTAGAAATTTGCTTTAAACCTTTCATTGAATCTGCTTGCCCTTGAAATGCCTGCAGGTTTAGAAGAGACCATCCCACCTTGAACTCTTCCTTGGTTAAAGAAGGTGGACATTTTTGCCTTATACGTACACTTGTTTATAACAGTTCTAGAAATTATTTCTGACTTGCAAAGTTATTCAGCTTTTCCTTCAGCAAACACAGAGAGTCTGCCAGGGACCAGATCTTGTGTTAGTTCCCGTGTCTCCAGGGAGCATGGCTGTGCACAGAAGGAATATTTAACCCAGGCAGGATCTACAGTTGGGGTAGGAGCAGAAATATGCTGAACAGCTTCTAGGGCAACTTAGTGCCTACAATGTACTAATTGTGTGCTGGATACACAAGATCATTCCCACACTTTCAGTCTGTTTGACTTTCTATTAGAAATGGCAGAGTGCAACTTCTCTGAAATGGCAGAAAATTATGGATATTTTGAGCACCATATCTGTTGCTTATTTTGGATGGCATGTGTGTACATTTCTGTGCTTCTCAACTTTCAGGAAAATTAGTTTAAAAATTTAGAAACTTGTGAGATTCCTGGTTATTAGCATATTAAATTTTGTAAGGCCCTTGGCAGCTGATGCTTATTTGCATTTGGTACTTGGTGTTAAATGATATTTTTATTTGTCCTCTGCAGACAGAATGTCCATGACTCTTACCTACTCAATACATGTATTGTATCATTATTGTCAACAAGGAAATGGACCAGCTGAGCAAGTATGTTATATGTCAAGAGAGCTGACAAGATAAGCAGGGAGCCTTTCTTTTTACTTAAAAAACTAAATGTGGCCTTCAGCTTTCTTCTGAGAAGCCATCTTGCAGTGACATCTTCATGGGGGGAGGGGTCTTTGAGCATCTTACATATTGCATAGTTTGTTACATGGCAACTCAGAGCAAATACCTACTGAAAGAAAATCTTCCACCAGTAGTTGTTTCCACATCTAAATCTAATGAATTATAGTCATGTTGTCTGTTACTGGCTCTTTGGATACTACTTGTCAGTTTTGTGTATAATGAAGTGAGTTGCTTTTAGCTGCCACTAACAAAAGATTCAAGTCAAATTGGTTAAGAAAGTGACAATTTTTATATATCGAAAGCTCCAGGGTCCCCAGAAATGGTGGAGTCAGCAGTTCAACAATGTCCTCAAGGTTAGTACTCCTGGCTATGTTCCCAGATCAGCCTGAGTGCCAGGCACGACATGCACATAGTGTCCCAAGGACAACATTACTACTGTGTATTTCCTCCCGTGGCTCCAGGAACCTCACAACAGATTTCCCCTCTTTGGCCAAAACTGGATTATTTCCAGGAGAAATGGAACGCTATGACTTATTTAGACTGGGTGATACCTGAAAGGATAGATAATTAAATGACACAATCAGTACCAAATCATTTGGTACTTAAAAAGAGCTTGATAAATTTTATGTATAAGGGTGAAACATCTGTGATACCTAAATGATGAAAAAAATAACCTAAGTTGTGAGTAGTTAAGAGGTAGATTCCTTGGATTTTTATGGAAATTTGTGTTGAGAAGATGGAGAGTAATGGTGAGGAAGAGCTGGGCATTCTGTCAACAGTACTAACTTGTGTAGGACCAAGGCCCAAGTGGTCAGGGAAGCACAGAGCAGGACTCTTCTCATCTGAAGAGACTAGGACAAGTTACTAGCACAATACCCCAGGGAAAAGCATGCGTATTTGATCCAAACCCAGTGAATGATGTAAAGTGGAACAAAGCAGAAAAAATGACATGTTTAGATCTCAGAGCACTGGCGTGGAGGTTGTTAGATCCAGCCTTTCTCAGTTTAAGATTGATCTTGGGAATTGGATAGGAAATGAACCCAGTGTTGATGAAATCTGTCATATTATATATGGATATGAGAGAATACAAGAGTTTAGCAATTAAGCAGACCCTGAAATCTGTCTGTCATAGAAAAGACACAGACGCTCACTGTTGGCAGCAAAATCAACAGCCTCAGAGCAACTGTGTAAATTGCTCCAAAAACTTACAAATTTGTGATAAGCTAACACACCCACACCTTTCTTTCTAGGTAATTGCTCCTCCTTCTGCAGCATCCTTCTCTTCACCTCCCATCTTTCTGGAATTTTAAAATCCACTTCTGTGTTTGTCTCATCTTTCCTATTGCTTCTGATTGAATTTGGTTAAGCAGCAAAATACTCGAGTGTTCACAGTAAACTCTACAGGAAGAAAATAGGATTGCACATACATGAATGTCAAGATGTTGCTCCTACAACTGTCAGAAATCCAGATCTGGGTATGTCCTCATTTTAAGATCTCCTCCCTCCTCTTACAAATAATGGAAACAAATGCTAAATATCCTGATTAATTCTTATTACTAGAAGTAATTCTTTTTTTTTTTGCTTTTTGAGACAGGGTCTCGCTTTGTAGTTCAGGCTGGCCCTGAGCTCACTATGGTGCCCAGGCAAGCCGCTGTGAACTCAGCAATCCTCCTGTCTCTGCCTCCTGAGTGCTGGGATTACAGGCGTGAGCCACCACGCCCGGCATTGTGGTATGCGGTGTTGATTGCTGGTGGGCGTGTCTCCACACCCAGCATTATATGTGGTTACCGGGGATCGAACTCAGGACCTTGCGCTTGCGAGGCAGGTGCCGGAACCACTGAGCTAACCCTCCGGCCCTAGAAGTAATTCTTATTATTAGAAGTAGATCAGTAAATTTAAAAATCAAAGAAATCAGGGGGAAATGCAATGCTAACAGTCTGTGGGCAATATTTCATTCATAAAGCAAATTTTAAAAAAAATTCAGTGAAGGAAAATGATCTAAATGTTTATAAAATTCTTCCACATGTTAATCATTCTATAAATATGAGGAGCTTTCAGAATAATTACAAGATTAATGATATTTATTTGTCTATCTGCTAACTTTAAGTTATCAATGATTAAATTGTATTGATCATTTTTCTAGCACAATAAGGCCTTCATTAACCAGAATGAACTGTTCACAATTTGAAGATCTCCTGGGAATTCATTTATTTCTATGTCACTCCAGATGATATATCATCAGGTTTAGATAACTACATACTGTTAATATTTTGATTTCTTAATTTAAGTCCCACTTCCTTAAACACTCTTCTCAGATAAGTGTACCTATCTTACTTTTCAAACAGGCAGTCTTCTACATACGTGACATTCTTTAACTGTCCTTGTCATAATTTATAATTATTTGACTTGTGTGCATGTTTAACTTCTGTCACCCCATACCCACTCTCTAGCAGGAGTCATATCTGATGGCGCCCACTGACCACTGCCTAGCATGTTGTCTAACTCTGAAAGATATTCAGCATTTACTCAGTGAGTGAAAATTAGAGTGAGAGATTGGGGTATCCCAAGGTACATTTTTGCTTCCTACTTACATATATATCCTTTTGTCATTTTAATTTCTATGAGAATGTATTGGATTTCTAACTTGATCAGCATTGCACCATTTTTTCTGTGTTTTAAAATTTAGCTACAAGGGCCGGAGATTTAGCTCAGTGGTACCGGTGCCTGCCTCGCAAGTGCAAGGTCCTGAGTTCGATCCTGGTAACTACATACAATGCTGGGCATGGTGACTCATGCCCACCAGCAATCAATACCACATACCACAGTGCCGGGCGTGGTGGCTCATGCCTGTAATGCCAGAACTCAGGAAGCAGAGGCAGGAGGATTGCTGAGTTCGAGGCTTGCCTGGGCTACATAGTGAGCTCAGGGCCAGCCTGAACTACAAAGCAAGACCCTGTCTCAAAATAAAAAAAAATTTAACTGCAAATGCAATGTCCTGAGTTCCATCCCAGGTACTGAATAAATATATGAATGAATGAATGAATTTAACCATACAATGTTTCAGTAAGGAGCGAATTAAGGAATTTGGTAGGGCTAGGATCTACCAAATATAAACTCACTTAAAATACATTCTTCTTTCTCTATATATTATAAAGTCCAACTCATTCTTAAAAGGAAGAGAGCTCTAAAAAAATTTTTTTAAAGAACAACATACAATTCAATTTGGAATTTCTTAGGAACATCTTACAAAATGGCATGCCATTGCTTGTCTGAACAAAATTTTGGAAATAAGCATTTAATTTAACATTCTTCCTTCTGACCAAAGATCTGTGTAAGTACACACTTAAGTAAAATCTGTTTAAATTTGAAGTTTCCTATATCAGTTTCTATTGGTGTGGAATAAATGACCTAAACACAGCAACTTGAAAGAACATCTGTTTTACTTTCTGAGCTTGTAGGTCAGAGGTTTAGGCATGGTATATCTGGATTCTTTCTCTAGGGTAATACAAGGCCACAGTTAAGATGTTAGTTGGTCTGTGTTCCCATCTGGAGCTTTGGTTCTCTTCCAAGCACATTCACATTGTCAGCAGAATTCCATCTCTTCTGGTTGTAGAACTAGTAACTTTTTTAGCCTCTGCCTCTCAGCCAGAAATTGCTCTTGATTCCTAAAGACCACCTGTGGACCTCCCTTCATAGACAGTTCATGCCATGGCTAATTCTGTTTTTCAGATCAAAGGATGACATCTCCTTGCCTCTCTCCTTCTTTAACCTTCAAAGCCTCTTATGAGCTCCCCCATTAGGTCAGAGCCACATGGCATAATCTCCCTTTTGATTAATTTAAGGCAACTGATTAGTTGCCTTAATTACACTGCAGAATACAGTATCTTTACTTGAACTGTGTAAAGTAACCTAACAGGAATGATAATCTCCTCAAGTTCACAGGTCTTTTCCACACTCTAAGTGACATATTTATCAGAAGATAGATAATAGACAGATAGATAGCTTAGATAGATGATAGATAGATGATTGATAGATAGATATCTTATAGATACACAGACATCTTGGGTACCATCTTAAAATTCTACATTCTACCTACCATACTTTATAGCATAGTTAAAAACCCTTCACAATCTTTTAAACTTGGGTTAGTATGGAATATATTTACTGTCTTGGTTTGGAAAGATCTACATGTCCTTTTGCTTTTATAGTTTTGCTGTATTTAAAATACAGTATTTTCTGTTTAAAGATTTTTCTACAAATAACTCCTCATAATCTGTTAGGTAATGGCTCCCAAAATTCATTAGCCTTATTTTGGTTATGCTTGGAAAAACAGAATTCAGTATTACTAGAGACCAAACCCAAGTTCATACTGTTGTAATTTGCGGGCTCTGCCCATCCATTCTTCCAGAAAGCCTGAGTCCACCTTTTTTGTTTAAAGAAATAAATAATAGAAAAGATAATCTGTTTTTGAGAGTCTTACAACTCCCACAGACATTCTTATATTTCATTTCATTTGACTGCTTAAATTACCTTTCTGTTAGTAATAATATTTTCTGGAAAAGAATAACAAACTTCAAAGTAGAACCACAAAGTAATTTAAATCTCAGCTCTTTTGCTTACTTACTGTTAGACTTTAGGCAAGTTAATCTGCCTCAGTTTCTTCAATTGTAAAACAAACAGTGCTTATGTGTGTTGCATCAGGTTGTAGCATTATATAAATTAAATAAATTTTAATAAAGTGACTGGCATATAGGAACTTAAATATATATAGAGAAAATATATATCCATATACTAAGTTCTTCCTAAAAGTTTTGTCCTGGCCAGACATTTAGCTCAGTGGTTTGGGTGCCTGCCTGGCAAGCACAAGTCCCTGGTTCAGTCCCCGGTAACTACATACAACAATCCTGGACATGGTGACTCATGCCCACCAGCAATCAGTACCACATATCACACACAATGCCAGGCATGGTGGTTAATGCCTATAATCCCAGCACTTGGAAGGCAGAGGCAGAAGAATTGCTGAGCTCTAGGCTTGCCTGCACTATATAGTGAGCTCAGGCCCAGCCTGAACTACAAAGCGAGAGACCTTGTCTCAGAAATGAAAGAAAGAGAGAGAGAGAGAGAGAGAGAAGGGAGGGAGGGAGGGAGGGAGGGAGGGAGGAAAAGTTTTGTCCTAAACTTCAAATACAGAAAAGGATTCAAAATAGTTTTATTTAACAATTAAGACTGACCTGTTTAGTGTCCTAAACTTTTCTTTGAGCCTTCTTTAATTTGTAATTTTGGTTAATTTAATAATTTAATCAGCACACATGGAAAAATTAAGAAATGATCCACTGTGCAAACTGAGGGCCACCTAAAACTGAAGAGTGGTGGGTAATCTATAGTATCTTTGGGAACATTCCTGGTGTGGCTTGTACATTCTATTCATATTACTTAACATTCTTAATCACTGTGTAATTTCACATCCTAAGCCCTTAGTATGTAGAAACTTCATTTTATCTCTGATATGAAGAGATCACAGAATCCAAATCCACTTTGGCACAGGATCTTATAATACACAGTGGATTTAAATGTATGGAATTAGAAAGTAGAAGACAGGAACTCCAGTTCTGATATGGACTGTCCTCTCTCATGAGCCCTCAGGAGGATCCTAATCACACAGCAGTGTGAACAAGGAGACAGGCTCCAGAGCTTTGCTTCAGCAAGCCAGCCATTAACCTCAGTTTACTCATGTATAAAATGGGTACCCTAATACTTCTTTTCTTACCCTTTGGATTTATTGTAAACATCACAACAAATATTCCATTTTATCACTGTATGTTTCACTATATATCACAATGTATTCACAATATATATTATATATGTATATATATATATATATATATATACACACACACCATATATTCACAATATATGTCACTATATATATTATATCTGCCCCACTAAATTGTTAACTTCCCAAGGCAAAGACTATGGGTTTTGTTTTGTTTTTTAACCTTTTTTAGCCTGGTAAAAGTTGGTATCCACTAAATGTTTGTTGGACTGAGACATTGATCACCGGAGAAGGCATGATACAGACAATAAGCATTGACGTAAATTTGCCTAATGTACTAGTTGAAGTGGCCACAGATGTACTGATTATCAAAGAGGATTAAAGTGACATAGAGAAAAAATGTGGCCTTTGAGTATGACCAGGGATGACATAGTGTGGTTTTGACACATCAGCAGGTTCTGAGCCAGCTGTGCCTTGACGCGCTGGAGACATTACATCAGCTTCTCAAGTGGCTCCCTCAGCACGGTCTGCATGTCACACTGAACATCGATGGCAAAACAGATCAGCAACAGGCAGAGAAAGGAAGGCATTTCCCCACCAACCAAGCTATGTTGCTGCTGTATGACTCCTCGGATAGGTCAATACTGTAACTTTAAAACCTCTTATAATGTGAGAAGTTGTAAAGAGACGTGGAAAATGTAAGTGGGCACT
>PVIC010017442.1:0-32749 GCA_004025085.1 Thryonomys swinderianus | reverse complement strand
TTTTTTTTTTTTTTTTTTTTTTGAGTCAGGGACTCGCTATGTAGTTCAGGCTGGACCTGAGCTCACCATGTAGCTACATAGAGAGCTCAGACAAGCCTCGAACTCTGCAATCCTCCTGCCTCTGCCTCCCGAGTGCTGGGATTACAGGCATGAGCCACCATGTCTAGCCCCTTAAATTCTTTTTAAAATGGACCTTCAGAATTACACATTCACTGTCACTTAGTTCCACAGCCTTGTGGTCACTGGCCACAAACACAGAATTTAGGAATAGGAATAGGAACACAGATTAGGAATTTTGAATTTTAAAATGATTGCTACAAATATTCAGCACCTTGGCAATTTAATCCACCAATTTAATCCACGGCCTAATCCTCCTGGTTGCTTCCAACTGCAGAAAAGGCAACACAACCACCGTCTTTCCCAATTCTATTAAATTACATGTGGCAATTTTTGTCCTCCATGAAATACATTTTGGAAGAATCTCCGTAATTCCCCCATATTATACATGTCTACATTTATTTCCCTTCAAAAATAAAACATAACCTCTAAAATCAGGAAAACATAGTGTGAACATTCTGCAGTTTGGGACACCACACAACACAGTATAATTGTCTCTTGCAACTTCAATAATGATTTAAATTTGTACCAGTGACATTCATTGTGCGTAAGTACCATAACTTAATAAATTGTCTTAGGAAGTCTCAGTTCTTTGGTTATCAAGATGAAGGTCTTTCAGTGACACGTTTTGTTAAGAGTCCATGCATGCCCCTTGGCTACAGTGACGGGGACATCAAGGAGCATGAGGAGCCGCTGTCTCAGATCCAGCCCCTCTACCGCCACCTGACCATTCTTCCAACAGCCACAGAAACCAGAGCAGAGGCTGCGGGGTAGCTCAGTGGTACAGCATGTGCTTAGTGTGTGTGAGGCTCCGGGCTCAACAGGTGATGCACTGCAAATAAAAACCGGAACACTCTTCAGAACCAGCAGGTGCAGAGATTTTTAAATAATGTGATAAGAACAACAGGAAGAGCAGCAAAGGGTCTAAACCCTTGGGAGGGAGAAATTAGGCCAAGAAATAGGACCGAGGAACCCCCCAAACAAGACAAACTACCTAGTCCCTATTCATTTATTTACTGATGGCTTGTCCCTGTTCCAGGCATTGTGTAAAGGGCCCACCTGAATGGAAAGCCCTGGGAATCGGTTCCTAAGGTATCCTCATTTTACAGATAAGCGAGCTGGCTTCCAGGGTCAGACACTTGTTCCCAGAGAGCAAGGAGTGGGAGAAGGCAGGAACCCAGATGCTTCCTGTCCCCGGGGGGAGGTTGGGGTTCCTGGGGCAGAGGGGACTGGGACATCCCTGTTCCCATGACATGCTCTCAAAAAGATCTGACACCCGCTGGTATGAGAACCTGTGGATGTAAATGAGTTCTAGAATGTATGATATATTTTGTAAAATAGGAAATATTCAAAGGAGGGGAAAGAATAAATATGATTTGAAAAAAAGAAATAGCATGTTATAAGGGGTGGGGGGTTGTAGGTGGGTAATTTGTGTCATATATTGGTACAAATTCCCCAATATTGAGTGTGATTGTGAGCTGTATATAAAATGTACCAGTAAAGAATTCAATTTTTAAAAAAAGGGCTGGGGATTTAGCTCAAGTGGTATCACGCCTACCTTGAAAGCACAAGGACCAGAGTTTGATCCCCAGTACTGCCAAAAAAAAAGATCTGACCCTCGACTCTGGGGTTCCACCCACAGATGCCCTCCTGCAGGCCTGCCACACATACAACCCTTAAAACATACCTGCTGTCTTGGCATCCTCCCTCTGTTCAGGCTGGCTTCAAATATCCCTTCTGTTGCATCTCCATCCCACCCCCCAGCCTTGATGATGCAGGTTCAAATCTTGCTTCCTCTGTGAGTACAGAGCCTTCACCCCAGTGCACTCGGCCTAACCCTCTCTTTGAGTTATGCTAGGTTCCACAACACCAGGGTTCTGCTGCAGGAGTGAAAGATCTATATGCCACCCACCTTCTCCCCCCACACAGCTTCCCAATTAGATGGTTCCAGCAAAGCTGAGACCCAGCCCTGTGCCCCACCACAACCCACAAGGGCTGCACGTGATGGGAAAAGGCTTCCGGGCCTGGGCAGCAACCCAACCACCAAGCAGGAAGCAATTCTCCTCACACACACAGAGCACCCCTAGGAGCCTGAGCTCCCGCCATTTCCCAGGGGACCATCATTCTGCCACATGTGACCCAGGGACAGCACAAACACACCACATGGCAATGCCGGGCATGGTGGCTCACACCTGTAATCCCAGCACTCGGGAGGTAGAGGCAGGAGGATTGCTGAGTTTGAGTCTTGCCTGGGCTACATAGTGAGCTCAGGGCCAGCTTGAACTACAAAGCGAGACTCTGTCCCAAAAAAAAAAAGGAAAACCAAATGGCTCCCTCTGCCCCCCAGCTCCCCTCTCCTTATTCCTTTCATGCCTCTATGCCTTTTCTCAAATGTTGGTTAAATTTCAGCTAGTTACTCATGTACATTTGAGAAATGTTGTCTCTCAGGTTTTTTAATTAAAGTAAATCATCTGGAGATTTAAAATATCCTCAGGCTGAGGCAGGAGGATCTGTACAAATTGCAGGCTAGTCAGGGACACAGCAAGACCTTTCTGCAAAAATACCCCACCCAAATTAAAGTAAATAAATGAATACAAATCCTCTCACTAGTGGTATTTCATGGCTTCATCCAGATCTCCTATAGAAGGGTAGAGAAGTCACTTAATCCCTCACCCGAAGGCTTTTGGCTACATAGTTTAAAAACAAGTGAAACAGTAACACAGCTTTCTCTGGCCACTTGCCAAGAGAAATGTGTTGCCAAAACAAAAGAGATTGTGTTTTTTTGCTGGATACAGGGCACACTGCTGAGCAGCTTGGAAATCAGCCTCTTTAACCAAGCAATTTAAATCACCTCAGTTTGAAGCATGTCTGTGAACGGCACCACCCTCCACCACAGGCTCCTGCCACCATGAACCACCACAATCCCTGCTCACAGATTCCCTCCACTCCCAGGCTCCAGCACGCCTACGAGGTCAGCCCCACACCACGAGCGCTTTCCTCTCCTCTCCCCTCCCCTCCTCTCCTCTCCCTGGGGCCGCACTGCACACTCTCTGTGCTATACTCTTGAAATTTTCCATTATAAAGTGCTTTTTATTAGGATCCATCAGAACCTTGAAGAACAAAAATTCAAAAGATACAGTTAGAAACAGGAGTATTCACAAGAGACAATTTAAGTTCATTTGCTGAAAATAATTCCCTATGTGGTGGAAGGAAAGAAAGAAACCAAAATGGTTGCATCTCATTTAAAGAACAACAACAACAACAAATATATATATATATATATATTATATCCAGCCATAAAGTACTAAATGCAAAAATATACCCCATCAGTTTCAAATGTCAAACACTGTGTCCCCTCAGGATCGGTAGGAGACCAGGAACCCTGAAGATACCAAACACTCCGAAGCTCAAACTCTTACACAGAACAGCATACTATTACTGTTCAATCTTTGAACATCCTCCTGTGTATTTTAAGTCCACTCCAGATTCTTTAAAATACCTCATGCAATGTCAATGCTAAATAGGTAGTTTGTCTTGCTGAATTTTAAAACTTGCATCACTTTTATTGTTATATTTTTTCTGAATATTTTCAATTCTCAGTGTAATAATTCTCAGATGCAAAACTTGCAGGTACAGTCGGGCAAGGTGGCTCATGCCTGTAATCCTAGCACTTGGGAGGCAGAGGCAGGAGGATTACTAGAGCCAGCCTGAACTACAAAAAACAAGACCTTGTCTCAAAAAACAAAAAACAAAACAAAACAAAAAAACCACAAAACTTGCAGGTACAGAAGGACTAACTATATTTAGATGGGCAGCATTTATAATGAACCAATTTTGGTGCTGGGAGGGTCTTTTGTTATACAGCCTCAAACTCAGTGATTCTCCTGTCTCAATCTCCCCAGGGCTGAGATTACAGGAGTTCACCACCACTCCTAGCCCATAATGAAACAAATTTGACCCTTTCAGAGGTAAGACATACATTTGATTTTGAAAACACCTACTGAACAATATAGGGCCAGCCCTGGGGAAGCTTAAAAAAAGTTACAAGCATGGGGCCAGAGATTTAGCTCAGTGGTTCCGGCGCCTGCCTGGCAAGCGTAAGGTCCCTGGTTTAATTCCCAGTAACCACATACAATAATACCGGGCATAGAGACTCACGCCCACCAGCAATCAGTACCACAACCACAATGCCAAGCACGGTGGCTCATGCCTACAATCTGTGCACCCCAGAGGCAGGAGGACTGCTAAGGTTGAGGCTTGCCTGGGCTATATAGTGAGCTCAGGGCCTGCATGAACTACAAATGAGACCCTGTTTCAGAAAAAACAAACAAAAAAAACATTTGGACATTATGTGCTTTTCAAAGACAATAAACCATACCAAAAAAAGTCTAAAGCACAAATTATAAACTCTGACAAGTTTATGATGGCTCACAAAAAACACCCTACTAGAGCATTAACACCTTCAGATTCACATAATAAACCTGTGAAGGTGACTGTGGGTTTTATTCCATGAGTTGGAGGGGGGCAACCAAAGCTAAACGAGTTGCCATGGTTACCAAGCTATTTGCCATCAGCTCTGGAACCAAAACCTCTGACAAGATCTCCACTCAGGAGCCATCCCCCACCCCAGGGTCTTGCACCTGGGGCTCCAATCCAACCCAACCCGGGACCAGACTGACTGTCCCCCTCACTGCCAAGTGCCCCCAGTGTCTAGTCTGGAGCCCCTTTTGTCCTGCCGTGAACTTCTCAATCAGTTCATCTCTTCAAAGCCCTCTCCTGACTTCTCAGGGTACCTACCACCACCACCCCTGCCGGCTCAGGCTACGGGCTGTCTCCTAACATCTTTTGCAGCTGGGCAGCTCTGGTTCCTCACACATCCCCCCAAAGCCAGCCCTCCCCACAGTGCCGGACCTTCCCTCACCACTCCCGTGCCCCAGTCTCTCTGCCATCCCCACAGATCCAATATCTCCCATGTAAAACACCTCAGTGGATCTGGGTTCATCGCTCACTTCCTCCAAACCTTTCTCTACTGCTTTTCAAATCTCATCCCAGCCACCATGACTCATAGAATATCTCACCTCTTTCAAATAAAGCACACACTGTAATTCTGTACCGCCCCTGTTTGTATTTGGGAACCTCAGTTTTTCTTTTACAGAGACTGATGAGGTGGATTATTTCAATAAATATCAACAAGCACCTACGAAATCCAGGCAGTGTTTAAAACAGATAACAAACAATGAAGTTATATGACCCACTGTTGTAAAGTTGCTAAGCACAAGACAAAATATATGGTGCGGAACAGGGAATAAGGCTAAGACTGCATTGCCAGGGTGATCAGAGGGAGCAGGCAGGGTGACCACCAGGCAGCCAGAGGAGCTGGAACACAGGTCAGAGGTGGAACTAGTGAAAGGAGGGAAGGAGGCGGCAGAGGAAGGCAGGTCACCATTGTCCTCTTAGGTAGCAAACACATTTTGGCTGTATTCTCAAGAAGGAGGAACAATCAGAGTTGCCCAAATGGAGATACAGCCTCCAGTGATTGGAGTCTTTTAAAGAATCTCCTCAGGGGTCACAGATTTAGCTCAGTGGTTCCTGCACCTGCCTAGCAAGCTCAAGGTCCTGAGTTCGATCCCAGTAACTGCATACAACAATATTAGGTGTGGTGACTCACACCTACCAGCAATCAGTACAACACACCAGTGTCGGTGTGGTGGCTCACTCCTGTTATCCCAGTACTTGGGAGGCAGATGCAGAAGGACTGCTGAGTTCCAGGCTTGCCTGAGCTAAAAAGTGAGACCCTGCCTCAAAAAGAAAAAGAAAAGAACTTCTTCAGCTTCTTTTGAATGGGGGAGGAGGGAGTGTGGCAAACAGGTGACCCAGGCTCCGACCTGTGTCACCGGTAACACAGTTTCCTCAATGCAAACTTGGCCATGACATGTCACCCACTATACTCTCTTCATCCTAAGAACTTTTGGGGCGCACAAACTGGGAATTTAACCCAGAACCTCCTGATGCTATTGTCCCAGGGCAACAATCTATAGCACTGAGCGACATTCCCAGCCCTTTTAAAATTTTTGTTGTTTTTTGAAAAGGTCACACTGCTTCCTTTAGGCTGGGTCTTGAACTCACTGTGTAGCCCAGGCTGGCCTTGAACTAGCAGTGAGTCTCCTTCCTCAGCCTTCTGAGTGCCAGCATTATAGACCTGCATAGGCCTGCACCACCCCACCAGCCTTTAAACGTTTTGATAGTTCTCTACATTGTCCATCCTGCCGGCTCAGCCTCCCAAGTAGCTTCAATTACAGGAGTGCCACATACCCACAGGCAAGAACGTTCAATGGCTCCCACCCACCTGCCAGAATCACCTCTGCACGTCACACACTGTGGCCTGTTACTTCCTCCACAGCACCCAGCACGCCAAATCTATAGAATCCTATGCTGCCTCCACTCAGACCTCTGAGATCCCTTTATAGTGTCCTCTATTTCCTGTTAACCACTTCTGCCTTCATTTCTCTGCTTCTAAAATGTCATTTGTTCATTTTTCAAAGCTAAGCCCAAACGCTACTTCCTCAGGAAGCCTTTCCTGGCTGTCCCCAACACTCAAATTGCTCACACCCCTACTGAAACACCTGTCAGTTTCTGCTTAGCGTCTACCAGCCGACCTGCTCCATGGGGTAAACTGCACTTGACCTACCTGTAAATCCCTAGAGCAGAGCACTAGCTAGGTAAGCCCTGGGAGTTCAATCCTGTTTGCGGTCTACTGAACAAACAATTCACTCACCACCATTTGGTGTGTTCAAGGGGGAGGGTGACTCAAGAACAGGATTCCCTCCAGGCTGCTGTCATCTATAGGGCCCCTGCTGGAACCCAGCACTCCTGACAAAAGGGACAGCCACTAAAAGGGGCCAGAGTTTGAATGGACTTGAACTAGGCCTCTGCTAAGCAGGGCCAAAGGCTGTTAAATTTGCCTTGTCAGCCACGTGCTTTCCCAAGGTCATTCCCTAAGCTTACAAATGCAGAGAAGACCACCTAGCGGGTTCCAAACCCGCTGTTAGCAGTACAGTGTGTTAAAGACACAAGATTAACTTCATTTCCTTTATTTTATCTTGAATATTGCTTCTAAAATATAGGTAAGGAAAACACCTTTTAAAAAGAATGACAAAGATCCAGGTGTGGTGGTACATGCCTGTAATCACACCATCTGAGAGGCTGAGGCAGGAGGATCTCAGCAAGTGATCAGCCTAGGTTATGAGTTCAAGGCCAACTTGGACTATACAAGACCTTGCCTCCCCCTCAAATAAAAAGAACAAAAAAAGGGCCAGGGATTTAGATCAGTGGTTCCAACATCTGCCTGGCAATCACAAGGTCCCAAATTCCATCCCTGGTAACCATATACTATAGTGCTAGGTCACTCACACCTGTAATCCCAGCACTCGGGAGACAGTGGTAGGAGGATTTCTGTGAGTTCGAGGCCTGAGCTCAGGGCCATCCTGGACTACAAAGTGAGATCCTGTCTTTAAAAAACAAAAAACAGGGCTGGAGATTTAGCTCAGTGGTTCCAGCTCCTGCCTAGCAAGTGGCTCCTGCCTAGCAAGCACAAGGTCCCTGGTTCAATCCCCGGTAAACACATACAACAATGTTGGGCGTGGTGATTCACACCCACTAAATAATCAGTGCCATATACCACAGTGCTGGGCGTGGTGGCTCCCGCCAGTAAGCCCAGCATTCGGGAGACAGAGGCACGAGGATTGTTGAGTTTGAGGCTTGCCTGGGCTACATAGTGAACTCAGGGGCCAGCCTGAACTACAAAGCAAGACCCTGTTTCAAAAAAAAAAAAAAAGAATGGGGCTGGAGGGTTAGCTCAGTGGTTCTGGCGCCTGCTTCGCAAGCGCAAGGTCCTGAGTTCGATCCCCGGTAACCACATATAATGCTGGGCGTGGAGACACGCCCACCAACAATCAACACCACATACCACAATGCCGGACTTGGTGGCTCACGCCTGTAATCCCAGCACTCGGAGGCAGAGATAGGAGGATTGCTGAGTTCGCAGTGGCTTGCCTGGGCACCATAGTGAGGTCAGGGCCAGCCTGAACTACAAAAGTGAGACCCTGTCTCAAAAAAGCAAAAAAAAAAAAAAAAAAGAATGATTCCCTCCCCCTAAAGTACCAAACACACTGGGTGATGAGGCTACTGAATATGTAATACCACTTACAAAGTAAGATTACAAAAGTTAAAAACGGTTTAAATGGTTTGTCTAAAGCATGCAATTAAAAAAACTGGTTCTGGCTGGGCGTGGTGGCTCACACCTGTAATCCCAGCACTTGGGAGGCAGAGACAGGCGGATTGCTGAGTTCGAGGCTTGCCTGAACTACATAGTGAGCTCAGAGCCAGCCTGAACTACAAAGCGAGACCCTGTCTCAAAAAAGAAAAAAAAAAAAACTGGCCCTGTGCTTTTACTTCTGAAATAATCATTTTACAAAACATAAAGCAGAACAAAGTATGCTGAGCATCCTGGAACTTACTGATTCTCATTTAAACTAAACTCTCCTGTGCACTTGAAAATTGAATGCAAACCAGGCTCATCTACATGCCTTCCTGCACACTAGCTCACGTCACACAACGACCACACAGGTCCATATAGGACATTTCTTTTTTTTGAGACAAGTCTCGCTTTTTGAGACAGGTCTTTGCTTTGTAGTTCAGGCTGGCCCTGAGCTCACTATGTAGCCCAGGCAAGCCTCAAATTCAACAATCCTCCTGCCTCTGCCTCCAGAATGCTGGGAATGCTGGGATTACAGGCGTGAGCCACCACACCCGGCACTGTGGTATATGGCTCTGATTATTTAGTGGGTGTGAATCACCACGCCTGATATTGTTGTATGTGGTTACTGGGATCGAACCAGGGACCTTGCGAAGGTGCCAAAATCACTGAGCTAAATCTCTAGCCCCATATAGGATGTTTCAATAACTGTTACTGACAGAAAAAAAAATAAAAAATAATAGGAAGTCAGCTGGGTGAGACCCATCTCAAATAAAGAAATAAATCAAACAAAAAATAGGAAATCAGCTAACAATAAATAGCTAAATGTCACATCAGCAAATTGCTGACGTAACAGTTTAGTTTCTAACTTCAATAAAATATCTACTTTTATAAATAACCAGCACATTTTGTGTGTTTTACTTTTTTTTTGAGACCGTCTCATGATGGAGCCTAGACTGGTCTTGAACTAACAGTGACCTTCTTGCTTCCACCTCGGAATGCTGGGGCACAAATTCATACCACTGCCACACCCAGCTGAGAACAGAACATTAAACAGACTTAGTTATCACCTTTTTAATGAAACAAATCAGGGAAGAGAACCTGCACATCAAGCACAGTATACTTTAAGTGTACCATTCATAACGATTTTCCCAGAAAACCTATGATAGGGCTTGATTTCTTTCATTTTTACATGGACAAAACTGGGGTGGAGAGAGTAACCTGTCCACAGCAATGCAATGAGTAACAAAATGGAACTCAAATCCAGGTCTGTTTCACAAGAGACTACAGACTTTTTGACCCTGTAATTCTACTCACACGAAGCACAAAATCAAGCTACGATGTGTGTCCTATCTATGACATTGACACAATCATCCCAGTTCTCTGTTGGGAGTGGGTGCCGACTAGACAGGGGTGCCAGAACCTTCTGAAACAGTGGCAATGCTTATTTCATCTCGGAGGTAGAAACACACACACACACACACACACACATGAGTTCAATTCATTCACTTTGCAGAATACTATACGCTAAATTTTTTAAAAAATCTTTATCCAGTAAAATTCAAGTCCACGTTCAAGAAAACCCTGAACTACACTGCCACTGACAGAACCTCGCCACACTCTAGAATTACCTTAGGAAATCAATTTTTAAAAACATTCTGGTAAGCATGTACATACTAATCACATCAGAGGGAAGACAGCTGAAAAATAAACCTGGTTTAAAATACCACAGAATGAAAAGTAGAAAGTATCGATTTCCTGGTTACTGGGAATTTCCCCTCTGCAGATTTTTTTTTTAATTTAAAAACGTAACCAGTGCTATAAAGAAATGTTTATAGAGAACACGGAAAATAATGTATAACAAAGTTCTTATCCTTATCCACAGAAATGCTGGAAACTAGAAAAACAAAAAAAAACATTTCAAGATCTCCACTATAAAACTTTGGGCTTTGTTACAAAAATTAAGTCAACCCAAGACAACAAAGTTGATGAGCAAAGATACAAAACTCACAGCAGAAGCAACAAACACTAAGTAAAAAAAACCTCAACTCAGAAGTTGAAACAAACAGAAAACTCAGTACAGCTAAGATTTTCTAGCAGGAAAGTAACTGGGAAACAAATTCTCTACCAAGTAACAAGTTCTTAGACTGGCAGCCACATCACCCCAGAGTGATGATGAAATCATTACATCAAACCTCTCCCAGCCTTAACCCCTCCACACACACCTTTTATCCAAACAGTAATTGCCTCTCCAGAGAGGAATGTATTTCTTCCTGCGGGTGGAGACATATTTGACAAGCACTGCCAACAGTTATCCCATCTTAGGGTATAAAGATAGCCAGCTCCACACCTGCTGGCCTGGCATGGGTCATCTTTCCCTGATTCTGCAGCTAGTAAATATTTACCACTTTCAAATGACCAAAGCTTAGTTTAACCCACAGTTTAAACTTTGACACACAGCAAAGAAATACAAAGCAAATGAGAGAAACAAGATTAGTTTACCCTAGGCATTCACCTATTAAGACAGAAAACAGTTCAGTATGGTGATTTACGAACCACCAGTGAGTAATGCAATGGATCCATACAATGGATCAAATATTATTCCAGTTGCAAGATTTCAATATTCATAAAACCATATGTATATAGCAATTTTTGAAGTTTTAACAGGCTGACAAACTGTCAGAAAATGAAAAACAAACCAGGCATGGTGGCTCCCGCCTATAATCCCAGCATTTAGGAGGCAGAAGCAGGCTTGCCTGGGCTACATAGAAAGTTCAAGGCCAGCCTAACTACCAAGCCAAATCCCCATCTCAAAAAACACTTAACAAAGGCCAGAGATTTAGCTCAGTGGTTCCAGCGCCTGCCTAGCAAGTGCAAGGTCCCTGGTTTGATTCCTGCTAACCACATATAACAATACCAGACGTGGTGACTCGCACCCACCAGCAATCAGTACCACACACCACAATGCCTGGCCTGGTGTGGTGGCTCATGCCTTTCAACCCAGCACTCAGGAAGCAGAGACAGGAGGACTGCTGAGTTCAAGGCTCGCCTGGGCTACATAGTGAGCTCAGAGCCAGCCTGAACTACAAAGTGAGACCCTGTCTCAAAAACAAAAACAAATACTAAAAACACACACACACCCCAACTTCCCCCCCAAAAAACCCTAGAATTAGAATTGTGTTCATCAAATTAGAAAAAAATGTAACGCACTGACCCAGAGTACTTTAGAAATAGGTTAGAATTCCTAAGCTATGTTTTTAACATAAAAATAATAAATAATATAGAAATATTTAAATAATAAATAAAAAGCATTATTAGAAAACACTAAAAGCAAATCTTTTGAGAAACAATTTATCTTTTTTCTCCCTCCATTAACTGAAAAAGCTCCCCACATGTCTACCTAGAGTATCTTAGCATTATCTACCAATACACCATGTAAAGTATACACATGTAGGTGATTTATGCATTTGGATCCTTCTGTTTCCTAATAACTTTTTTTAAAAATTACACTTATAAGGAAACAGTATAGTAAAAAAAAAAATCAACCATGAATTATCAGTTCCTTTTCCTATTTTTAGCATAACTGTAGTATATTGCAAGAGATGTACAGAATCTAAACCATAATTTTTTAAAAACAAGGAAATCTCAAAACCATAAGCCATCTATATACTACTCTCCTTCAGAAGCCCAGAAAAAAACCTTAATTTATAACTTACAAGAAGCAGATCACATTTACCTTTTCTCAAAAGGTTATCTCATTCGTTGGATTTTTAAAACTCATTATTTCATTTGCCAAATTGGACTGATCTGGGACTCGGACAAATTTAAGGCGGTTCCCACAGGGTCAGTTTGTGGTAAGAGGAAGCTGGTACCAGGAAGAACTTGTAGATTGATTATAGCCACAATCAACTCTCATTAACCAGTACGCTTCCAGCAGTGCTAGGAGTTCACCAGCTGTCCAATTATGTCCTAAAAACCATCTCAATACAGCAGTTACTGTTGTCTCCAAAATCACATATAAAAAAATGAGGCTCAGGTGAAAAATAAGTTGCTCCAGGTCACTGAACAGTAAGTGAATAATTTAGAACCAAAACTGATGAGAGGTGGGGGGGCAACTGCTTCCGAATTTAATGGAGAATTAGGCCATTCATCTACACAAAAAACCAAACCAAGAACAATGAGCGTCCCAAAGGAAGAAGTAATATCCCACACAGAAAAAAAGAGCTTAAAATAGAAGATGTGATGATAAACACATCTGTAAAGGCTAGGCAGGACGGCAAAGATTAACTTAGGTTTCTTTAGTAGAGCGCTTTCTACAGATAGCCTGCACGCTCTGGTCTTTAATCTGGTTTAAGAGGGACCCAAGCCCTTCAATTCCACCAGACTCATTCTCCATTCAAAGGAAACAGAACTGAGAGCTAGGATGGTAGGAAATGACTGTCGGGCCGTGTGTCCTCCCCCCGGGTCAGCTGTCAGATCCGCGTGGACGAGACCGACAGACCACAGGATTGGGCTCCACCCGCGTCGCCGCCTTCCTAGTCCCGGTGGCCTTGTCACCACCACGTTAACCATCCCTTCATCTCCCGAAGCACAAATAATTACCCTGGAAGGATTTGTTATAACAAGCCCATATTCACCAACTAGCTCCGCAACCAGAAAGGCTAGACTCCCACAAGGGAGAGGAAGAATATAGTTTAATTGTTCTAAACAATCAGTCTACGAAGTTAGGGAGGCTGAAATGGCCAAGTGGAGGAGAAAGAGAAAGACAAACCATCCCTAGGTTTTAGGCAATTAAGAGTCCCCTCGTGGACCGAGCTTATAAATATATGCATTATATTATTTTTGTAGACAATCTTTCACGTTCTGGAATTCGTGGGGGAACCCACCCTGGGCTCCTTCACTTGATTAGGAGATGGGGACGGGGGCTCCTGTGGCTCCCCAAGCCAGAAAAACGTCGTGACCCAGAAATTCTCCAGGGTCCGTCGCCTCCAGAAGCCCCTTCTAGCCCTCCCGGCGGTATCCAGACCTGCGCGGCCTCCTCAGTCCCCACGCCCCCCGCCCCCGAAGGGTTCCGGGGGACCCGCTTCCTGAGCTCGCCCGCCTGGCTGCTCCCCACACCCTCCCCACTTCTCGGGCGAGCTGCCTGGTTAATCATTCAACGCGGGCGGTGTGGAATATTTTTTAGAGGTCAAAGCAAAAGGTTCTCCCTAAGTTTCGTAGAAACCTGTCTTTGGGGACCCAAAGGTGGCGGTGCAGGCGGCTGGGGGTGGGGAGCGCTCCGAGAACACCTGATCTCCCCATGCGGCACCAGAGCCCGGCGCAGCGCACGGGCGGGGTGCGGGGATGCGGGCGAACTCGCACACAGCCCCCTCCTCAAGACGCCGACGCCCCCGAGGAGGCCGCCGCCCCGGGTCAGCCTTCCCAGAGCCCCGTCCTGCATCGCCCAGGCGCAGGACCCCCGGAAGTCGGGGTACAGCAGGAGGGGGACGCCCCGAGCCCCAGCAAGCGAGTGGAGCGCGGTCAGAGGCTCGGGGCCCGCGGCTGGGCTCCGTCCTCCTCCCTGTCTCGGGAGAGCGGACGCGCGAGTCCTCCCGGAGCCGCCGGGAACGGGACCCACGCGGGCGCCGGGACGCAGCCGGAACTGCTAGCGGGCAGGGAGCGGAGGGCGGGGCGGGGCCGGGGAAGAAGCGGAGGGCGGGAGGCACCACCGCTCAGCGCCCTACCTTGTCCGGGAGCAGCTCCAACTCGGCAGGGCGGGGACGGAGATCGCGGCCGCATCCACGTCCCGGCCGCTCCGCGCGGCTTAGCCCGGCGACCGGCGGCGCTCACGCTCCATGCGCCGGCCCGGGGGCGGCTCGCGGGGCTGGCGGCGGGGACGGCTGCGGCGGCCCCCGCACTTGTTGCCACCAGCAGCTGCGCCTCGCTCGGGTCTCAGGATCCCGGCGCCGCCGCCGCCACCGCCGCCGCCGCCGCCGCCGACCCCTCCCCGCCCCGGCCCCGCCCCTGCCCGGCGCGCCAATCAGGCCAGGCCCCCGCCCTGACGTCACCGCCAGCCCTGCGCCGCAAGTTTAGGACTGACTGGCTCGGGCCGCCCGGGCTGTGGGCTCCGGAGATCCAACCGTGGTCAGAGTTCCTTGCCTTCCACGACCCTCGGTCCCGTGACGATACCTGGAAAGCAAACGCTTAAATTGGGTTGGGGCCGGGGCCCCCTCGGAAGTAGACTTTCCGGAAAAACTAGGCAGGTCAAAGATGAAAGACTCCTAACTCTGTCCAGCCGACGTCCCTCCGGGATAGCAGCCCCCTCCGCAGGCCGTCCGGGGCTGGGCGCCACGCGCATCGCCTAGGGAGGACTCCAGGGACTTTACCTGGGCCGAACCAGGGATGATGGGCCTGAGACAGGATACCGGCTGGGGCTGGGTTGAGGGTTGACAGAGGGAAGGGGAAGCCAGGGCGAGGGGGTCCTGACCTCTGCTCCCTGCCCGCCCACCTGTAACCACCTCCTAGGTGCCGTCCAAAACATGAGATCGGGGAGCCTCCGTTCTCCTGGAGAACCACCTGAGTCCCAGGAGGTCAAAAGGCGCTGGGCGCTGGAAGACGAGCACGCGCCGACCCCCGGCTCAGAGGTGACCCCTCGCGACACTGTTGGGCGCCGCAGGCTGGGTGGGGCTGCGCCGACCACACCCACCTGCTGGATCTCCCGGAACCCGCGAGCCCTCCTAGCCAGATGAGTCCGACCCGCTGATGGCTCCACTTTTGGGCCCCGAGGTAAACCCGGTGCTACCGGATGGAGAAGTTTCCCAAGTTAGGCCCAGCTCAGCGAGCAAAGACAGGGAGCACTGTGTGGGGGCGGCAGGCCCCACCCAAGGCAGGCACCTGTAAACTCCCCCTTTGCTTGGTTCTTATCTCTCAGGCTAGAAACTATCTCATCTAGATAATTGTACTGCGAAATTAAGAACACCTCACCCCACTATTTGTGTGTGTGCATTTTTTAAAGTAGTCAGAAGTGGACTTAGTCAAGCAGAAGGAATTGCTAGTATTGAACTTATGAGTTCAGTTCGCAAGATCATCCACACTTTTTGTTTTGTTGTTTTTGTTTGAGACAAGGTATCCCTGTGTAGTTCAGTCTGGCCTTGAACTCAGTTTGGAACCCAAGCTGGACTGAATTTGAAGTGATCCTCCTGCCTCAGCCTACCCCCAGTGCAAGAATTATAGGCACACACGCTTTTGTCCAGCTTCATCTTTTTTGTTTGTTTTGAGACAGGGTCTCTCTCACTTTGTAGTTCAGGCTGGTCCTGAGCTCACTATGTAGCCCAGGCAAGCCTTGAACTCACAGCAATCCTCCAGCCTCTACCTCCTGACTGCTGGCATTACGGGCATGAGCCACCATGCTTGGCATTGTTATACATGGTTCAAACCAGAAACCTTGCACTTGCTAGTCAGGCATCAGAACCACTGAGCTAAATCTCTGGCCCCAACTTTATTTTAAATTTTAAGTGGGGAGAATTTATTGAGAGAAAAGTAAATTCTGTCTAATTGAGACAGAAGTGAGACCGGGAAGTGGGTTGCCTGCCCACCCCACTTCTCAAAGGTGTTTCATGGAACAAAGCTAGGAGGTGAGGCTGGTACAACCAATAAGATTATAAGTATAGTCACCAGGTAATATTGATTAAATGGAGACAATTTTGAAACAAAAACCAGAATTTATTAAACAAAAGAATCTAAAAAGACAAGAATTAGAATTTATGAAACAGGCCAGGCATGGTGGTTCATGCCTATAATCCCAGTGCTCGGAAGGCAGAGGCAGGAGGATTGCTGAGTTCCAGGCTTGCCTGGGCTACATAGTGAGCTCAGGGCCAGCCTGAACTACAAAGCAAGACCCTGTCTCAAAAAAAAAGAATTTATGAAACAAAAGGAATCTATGAAGCAAAAAGCCCAGAAAGTTGGAACCTATGAAACAAAAGCAAACTCTTACCTTCGTCCAATGATCTCTGTGGAAGAGTTCCAATGATACAGGGCACCAAGTAATCCCAATAAAGTAAGGGAGATATTATAACTCCCTACCCAAGGGGTATCTGATGTGCTAGTTCACACTGTCTGTAATTGAAGAATGAAATCTAGGGATAACCGAGGTTAAGAGCAGGAAGAATTTGAGAGGAAGACAGCTTCTGTCTGAGAGACACAGAAGGGGGACTAGAAAGGGGTTCCCCCCTGGTCTTCACTTTTACTGTTGACCAAGTGAAGAGCATGTTGTTGCTAGAAGCACAGAGACACAAAGGCATAGCCCTCTAGAAACATTTTGAGTGAGTGGATCTGGAAATGTTATTATTTGCCATCTTAAAACCTTTCTGCTTTCATGTTGATCACAGGATTCTCCTCTGATGTGATGTTCAAGGGACACATTGGATTGTTTTACTTGTTTTTAGTTTTGTTATTTCTGGTTTGGGAGGAGTTTGGGTTTTTTTGTTTGTTTGTTTTGCTTTGCTTTTATCAGACAATCTCACTATGTAGTTCAGGCTGGCCTTGAATTTATTATGTACTCCAGGCTGACCTTGAATTCGTAGAGATCCTTCTGTCTCAGTCTCCCTAAGGCTGGGACTACAGGTGTGCACTGCCATATCCCACTCATTGGATTTTTTTTTTTTTTTTTTTTTTTTGCTTTTTGAGACAGGGTCTCGCCTTGTAGTTCAGGCTGGCCCTGAGCTCACTATGGTGCCCAGGCAAGCCGCCACGAACTCAGCAATCCTCCTGTCTCTGCCTCCCGAGTGCTGGGATGACAGGCGTGAGCCACCACATCCGGCATTGTGGTATGCGGTGTTGATTGTTGGTGGGCGTGTCTCTACGCCTAGCATTATATGTGGTTACCGGGGATCGAACTGAGGACCTTGCGCTTGCGAGGCAGGCGCCGGAACCACTGAGCTAACCCTCCGGCCCCACTCATTGGATTTTTATATATTCAATGGAAAGATATCTGGAAGGATTCACACAACCAGTTAGCCAGTTACCCAGTTTGGGATTGGGGTAGGAGAAGAGAGAAAGCTAAATTATACGCCTTTATTAACCTTAGGTTTTGTTTTCCTAGTTTGAGTTACTATCATAATTTAGAAAACTAATAAAACATTTTAAGGAAATAAATCAGAAATTAAGAACCTTACCAGAAGTATAAATTAACCACTTAATAGTCCAAATATTTAAATATACAATGACCAAAAGTTGCACATTTTTTCAGTAACTTTTATAAGATAACTTGAAATATAAAAAGTTTATCAGCTGTTTCAATATAAGACTCAGATGGTTGAAATGACACCTGCCCAAGCAGTCCTCAGGATAGACAATATGTAAACAAACAAGCTTGCTCAAGTGAGACTCAGGTGAGTTGTTAAGTAGTTAATAAATAAATGAAGACTTTTTTCATTATATGTCTAAATAATTTTGAGTCCATGTCCCTTGGTTTAAATAAAGGTATTTGTAGGTTGCTGTTTTAATCTTTAAATGCTCTAAGGGGAGAAAATTGGCATGGTAAGATTCTTATGTGCCACCAGATGGCTGTTTTCTTACTGTGTGTCTTCCCTTTAAATGCATCCCTGTAGCTGCAGGCATATTTCAAGGACTGCCAGCCAAGTAGTTTTCAGAAAAGGAACTGCTACAATGTCAGCTGGCAACCAACAAGGAAAGTAAGCTTTTGTCCTTCACAGCTGCCAAAGGCCACACAGGACCTGAAATTTTAAAATAAGGGCATTCTCTTGATGGTGCCGTTCATTAATGTAGCCCCCGGAGTATCAGCAACAGTTAACACTGAAACTTTAGGATAATAACTCAGCGCTAGATTCAACACCCACTTGGCTGCAGTCCTTACTATTAGTTTAGACCAGGACTCATCAGCAGTTGGCAGACATGTAGTATTCACTGCTGACCACCTGCTAGATATGGGGCACAGGGCTTGGCACTAGAGTGGTGAATTTAATAGACAGATTTCTCTCGGAGTCCACGGTCAACTGGAGAGAGCATTTCACAGCTAAACATGAAGTGATGACTGATAACTTCCCTTGGGTTTCATGAATTTGGCATCAGCGGACTTTGTGGGCAGGACTGGTAGAGTGAAAGAGGGATATAGCCTGGAGTAGACAGAAGAATAGTGAGAGGTAAATAAATGAAAGGCCCCAAGCTCAGGAATCTCCTGAAAGATTTGACTGCATAAGAGAGAAATGCAGAACTTACATCAGGACGGTTGCAGTGGATTGGTTCATCCTACTGTACATACTTGTCACATTTCTTAAGATAGAATAATGAGTGCATTTGAATGCAGAAGGGTACGATTCTATGAGAAGAGGAAAATGAAGGTGCAGCAGGGATAATGGACAGTAGATGTTCCTGTGCCCAAGGAGGGGATGGAACTAGAAGAGGGGTGGAAAATCTGGCTTCTGGCCCTTTCTGTTGTAACAGGGCAAAGGAGGCTGTGGCGTTGAACCGTGCAGGTTTAGTGTATGTAACTGAAGCTTTGCACTTGGTGCCTTCCTATCCTGTGATTTCTAACCTCTAGAAAGATGAGGGGTTAGCAGGTGAGGTGAAAAGGTAAGTCAGTCCCAGGAAGAACAGAGCACTGTGGCATGACAGGATGAGAGGGTCCACGAAAGAATGAAAACAAAAATGAGTGGCACGGTGGACTTTGCCTTAGTTGTCCCTTTATGCAGCCTGACCTGGTAGCTATCAGACCTCCCATTCTTTTACTTCCCAAGATTTCCAGCAGAGAGTACCCAACATGCGGAAAGCCTCCCTCTCTCCGAGTCCTTCCTTCTCTACTGGGGGTTTTCTGGTCACCAGATAAGCCACTGGAAACACTGTGTGGCAGTCAATCAGGAATTCCAGTCTTATCCTACTGTCTGCTCTGTGCTTCTCTTCCTCAGACAGCTTGTTGACCTTAGTCTCTGTTTCACTGTCCAAAGAATGAGGATGCTAAAACGCACCTACTTCCCAGGACTGTTGCAAAGAGGAGAGGATATAACTTACAGACAAGTAACTGTAAAACCACATGTGCATGCGTAATTTCCTGTTTAGAGCTGGCTTCTCCTCCCCCATACACCTAAGTCTCTCCCAGTAGCCCTCCAAAGAGTCTCCACTCCAGTGGAAGTTGTAATTTTGCCCCAGGGACAGGACAAATACATCCAAAATAATTAGAGAGGAATGCACAGCTGGGTCTGATCAAATGGTACATTGTGAGGTGCAGATAATAAGAGCTCTGAGATCAGAAGAAAGGACAATTAACCAGGGTTGGGCAAGTCTGGGGGGCTTCCTGGAGAAGGCCAGGTGAAAAGCACCGGCAGTGCTCACTTGGCCTATGAACATTTACAAATATGCGCATTCTTTTTTGGCTGCAAAGACAGTGACCTGGGTCTACAGAAAGGTTGGAGATCCTGGTTTCTTTAGACAGCCCCTGGGTCTCAGCCTTTTGCTGCTCCTGGATCCCTGTCCCTCTCAATTGGGCGGGCTCTTGTACCTCACAGAGAGACCTGCTAGATGGACCACACACACAGTGAATCTGTGCTTCGCGCCCTGCCTGGGCTTCTCCTTTAGGTTTCTCATGTCACCTGTTTTTTCTGGTGAGGAATCTGAGGCAGCGCTTTAGCAAGCCCCCTGGACCCTTTTGCTGCTGGTACCCATGTGGTGTTTTTACCTAGCCATATTGCAAGCTTTTGATCAAGCAGACCTGGAGGCCCTTCCTTAGTTTGCAAGCTCTGTGATTTACCTTGCTGCACCTGGCCAGCCTGCATGCCCTCAGAGCCAAATCCTTGCCATACCTGCCTTCTTTGTTCTTTACAGCTTCACTGGCCAGGAGCACCCGTCCCCCACAGAACAGACAGCCCAGAGCTCAAGCATCTCCAAACCCAGAGCTGGCTTCTTCCTGGCTGCTATAGGAACCAGCCCCTGCAACCCATTAGACACAGTTTAAGATGAAGGCCTCCTCCTCAGTGCAAGCCTCATAGCTCCATGGCCTGGTTCATACCTCAGCCTGTACCTCCTTTCTTGTCACCACAGCCTAGCAGGGGTCTGAGTGTGCTTGAAGGGTATGCACACAGACAGCAGCAGCAGTAGCAACCCCAGCTGTGAACCTAGGTTGTTCGAGCTGATAGCAATGTTTTTCTGCTTTGTTAATCAGTCCCGTGCGGGTCTATTAAAACAAGCACTTCTGTCAATGGATAAAATGATAATTTTTTTTTTTTTTGAGACAGGGTCTCACTTTGTAGTTTAGGCTGGCTCTGAGCTCACTATGTAGCCCAGGCAAGCCTGGAACTCAGCAATCCTCCTGCCTCTGCCTCCCGAGTGCTGGGATTACAGGCGTGAGCCACCACACCCGGCACTGTGGTATGTGGTATTGATTGTTGGTGGGCATGAGTCTCCATGCCCAGCACTGTATGTAGTTCCTGGGGATGGAACTCAGGACCTTGCGCTTGTGAGGCAGGTGCCGGAACCACTGAGCTAACCCTCCGGCCCTAAAATGATAATTATTGAGGGAAACTGCAACATCTTGGCACCAAGTTCTTAGAATTCTAATTCAAATCTCTTGGAATTGAAAGGAAGGAAAAGAAGGCCCCCAAAGTGGCTTTCCAGAGGCCGAACACCTAAGCTAGAGATATTATCTTGAATGTTGGACACTAAATTTACAAATTAAAAATCACCTAGCTCCTAAAGGTTACTATGACCTTGTACCAACAGAAACACATACAGCCTCATTATCAGATGGAGATACTAAAACAAATGTTATGATTTCTTACTCTGTATCCCATAGTCCTAGCACGGGAAGAACTCAGAACTCTCAGATTAGTAAAGTCTAGTTTCCCTATGACTGTAGTGGAGCATAAAGCCAGCCCCTAAAGGACCCAAACAGCTATCTCTGTTAGGGTAATCTTATTGTTTTGTACATGGAACTCTCATTAAAGAGAAATGCAAAATCATACTCTTAATTATCATCAAACTGCAAAATTGCATTCGAAGGAGAGACCCATAATTGCACCACCAAGCATGAGACGGTGCTGTTAATATGATTATCCAGGCATAAGCTTATTAGAGAACTTAATGTCTCTTCACTGGCGTCATCCTTTTGTAAAGCTTTCTATGGTCTAGAAACCATCTCAGCTGTAAACGTGACTGTTATAAAACAGTGATTTGCAAGTAGCGTTACAAAAATCTGCTGACCTTTACCAAAGGTCAACATCACCTGGCTAAGGGGAAAGAGAACATTTTTGGAAAATGGTTAGTTTTTATTAAGGAAGAAAGTATTTCTGGCTCTGAGTCCCATGAAACCATGCAGCAGTCTAGCTGTGGATATAATTGTGAGGTCTAACCACCACCTGGAGAAATGCCAACTCAACCACAGCAGCTCTTGGCTGCTGCCAGGGAAAAATCATAAATTACAAGTTTGCAAAGCCAGGTTCAAATCCCACTCTGGGAAGAAGCTGACTGAAGTCCTCTTGGGAATAATCATTTCTGTCCAAAAGAGTTTCCAGGAAAAGGAAATGAGGTCCTGTATGACCAGGTGCCTGAATAAGGTATGATCAAAAACTATAATGCATGTTTACATTTTTTAATGTATTATAGCAAAAACCACAGTGCCATTAATCCCCCCTCAAAGTACTCCCTTTGAAAACACTCATCGAGTCCCTCTTGACACTTTCTGAAGCCATCCCAAAGACCTCTCAGGGTGTCTGTGGTTGTGCTGTCATGGCAGCCTCCGTGTTCTCTACCAGTGTGAAACATTTACTGTTTGCGGTCATCCTGTCCTCAGAGAAGATCCTGAAGTCACAGAGTACCAGATCTGGTGAATAACAGGAATAAGGGTACACTGTTTTCACGGGCCTTCCTGTCGGATGACACTTGTCAACAGCCTTCACTGTATTTGTTATCATGCCTCGTAAAGACACAAAGAGGACTTCTAGAATTTCAGAAAGTGGCAAGATCGGTGGGATAAGTGTGTTTAAAGTGATGGCAATGGCTTTGCTGTAATACAGATTTTAACATGTAAACATTCTCAATAGTTTTCAATCAGCCCCTGTACATTTCCCTTCTGGGCCTTGGCTGTGGGACCAAGTCCTCCTGAGGATGAGGAACAGGCAGTGTTTCCGCATAGAATGAGAGGCAGTTTCAACACTTGTCCTGCAACCACAGGAGTACTAGTCTGTCCTCATTCCAGGAGTTCAGACTTTATCATCTTCATGCAGAACAAAAAACCAATTGTTTTTCCCTGGAAGTGTACAAAATAGTTTGTTTAATTAGCTTATGAGTAAGGTAGCCAGCTAGTGGAAGGCTCTGAGAGAGTGGGAGCCAGGGAAACAGCCATGTTGATACAGATTAAGAATGGACAGTGAGGACTAATCATTTAGTGGTTCTGGTGGCTGCCTAGCAACTGCAAGGTCCATGGTTCGATCCCCCTTAACCACATACCACCACGCTGGGCTTGGTGACTCATGCCCACCAACCATCAGCACCAAGTATTACAATGCTGGGTGTGGTGGCTCATGTCTGTAATCCCAGCATTTGGAAGGCAGAGGCTTTGCTTGGGCTATGTAGTGAGCTCAAGGCCAGCCTGAACTACAGAGTGAGACCCTGTCTCAAAAAAAAAGAATGGACAGTGAACTGGTGTCACAGAATGACTTTTCTTAGGCAATATGGGATGGGGCCCACTCTGCTAAAGGAAGGTTATTCCTGATTTTTGAGGAAATTATAAGGCAGGTAACCATTTAAGATCCCAAATTCCATGGGCCAGAGATTAGCTCAGTGGTTCTGGTGCCTGCCTCGCAAGAGCAAGGTCCTGAGTTTGATCCCAGTAGCCACATAGAGTGCTGGGTGTGGTGACTCATGTCCACCAGCAATCAGTACCACATACTACAGCGCCAGGCGTGGTGGCTCATGCCTGTAATCCCAGCACTCGGGAGGCAGAGACAGGAGGATTGCTGAGTTCGTGGCGGCTTGCCTGGGCTACATAGTGAGCTCAGGGCCAGCCTGAGCTACAAAGTGAGACCCTGTCTCCAAAAAAATCTCAAATTCCTGTAGACTCGTCATATTTAAGAAGTCAGTTAAACCCCAAGTCACAGTCAGTCATTTTAAATCCACACAGCCACCTGTGATAGATGACCACTAAACAACTGAGCAATTCTTATGATTTGTGTAATCTACAGTTAGCTCTAGTCAGGGAACCATCAAGGCACCATGAAAATTGAGAGCCTCCTGGAAATCCAGGAGTTACTCTCCTTCTCTTTATTTCCAATAAAAACTCTCTTAACTTCCTCTGTTGGCTCAAGACTTCACAGTGTCTGCAGAATCATGAGCCCAGTGTACACATAGTAACAGAAGGAGGCACCTCCTTGATCCTTAGAGCTCAAGGATTTATGAAATTCAGTGGGATGTAAAGTTCATCCATCCCACAGTAAAATCACCAGGGCAGTCTTCCTCCAACAGAACAGTCAGTTCTGACAGAAATAAGAGACCAGTGGGTGCTCCTTAAGGGAAGCAGGATATACAAACAGTGTGTATGAGTCATGAAATACATTGAGCCAAACAGTCATACACAAAGAAGTAAAAACCGGGTGTGGTGGCACACACCTGTAATCCCAACCCTCAGAAGGCTGAGGCAGGAGGATCACTGTGAGTTCAAAACCAGCCTGAACTATATAGTGAAACCCTGTCTCAAAAATAAAAAGGATCAGGTAAAAGCTCAGTCTATATGACACAGGGGAACAAGGCTTAGCTTCCCACCTGAAACATGAGTTCATGTTCTCTAAAAATCAAAGAATGAATTTTAGGAATGACGGAGGTTTAAGTAGGAAAATTTTATTGAGAAAGAAAGCTTCTGTCTAAGAGAGGCAAAATGGGGAATCCAGAAATGTGGGTAACTCACGCATCTCACTTTTTTTTTTTTTTTTTTTTGAGACAGGGTCTCGATTTCGTAGTTCAGGCTGGCTCTGAGCTCACTATGTAGTCCAGGCAAGCCTCGAACTCAGAAGTCCTCCTGTCTCTGCCTCCCTAGTTCTGGGATTACAGGTGTGAGCCACCACTCCCAGCTACCCATCTCACTTTTTAGAGGGCTTTTATGGAGCAAAGCCATGAAGTGAGGCAGGCTCACAGTGGCGGCTTCCAATAAGATTCAAAAGAAATGTGCAAACTATAGTTAACCAATGGGATTACAACAAGTACAGTTGCTTAAGCAATACTGATCAATTGGGGCCCAATGAGGAATCAAGTCATAGAGGGTCTTTCTTGTCAAGAGACTCCTCTAGGTAGTCCAAAGTTCTGGCCCTCTATCCTGGGAATTTGCAATCACTGCATTCCCAGAGAGGGGGTGGGTCTGGATCTTGACCCTTCATCCCAGGAGAATGAGGCCTGTCAGTCACTGCTCTCTGGGAGTGTAGTTTTTCACTGATGGTGTTGACCTTTGGTAAGGGTCTTCTTTCGTGCAAGTCTTTCAAGGGCTGGCCCTATCTATCTGCTACCAAATGTCCAGCTAGCTTTTCTACCTGTAATACATAGTGGTAGAAATCAGAATGCTAATTGTTTCTGGGATAAGAAGATAATTACTTAGAAAGAGGCACGAGAAAATGTTATAGGGTAAGACAAATGCTCTTACAAAGGAGCACAAAATTGTCACAAATTGGGCCAGAGATTTAGCTCAGTGGTTCTACTGCCTGCCTAGTACATGCAAGGTCTCTGGTTTGATCCCTGGTACCACGTACAACAACACCGGGTATGGTGACTCACGCCCACCAGCAATCAGTACCACACACCACAATGCCCAGCATGGTGGCTCACACCTGTCATCCCAGTACTCGGGACACAGAGGCAGGAGGATTGCTGAGTTCGAGGCTTGCCTGAGCTATATACAAAGCAAGACCCTGCCTCAAAAAAGAAAATTGTCACAACTCATCCTATGGCATAATTCAGATTTATGCTTTTTTCCAAACAAAAAAAGAATCCTTTTTTAGTTAACTGCTTGACAAGGCATTTTATTGCAAATTATACTTCCAAAAAGAAAGGGAAGCAATAATCTTCTGGGAGAAAAGGGATTCCCTGCCTATTATTTCCACTGCCTTCTCAGGCAGTTTTGCCCAATACTAAGCTAGGGTGATATGAAACTGATTTTTGAAATAACCTAGAAACAGGAAAGGGAGGGTTTTTTTTTTTTCCTCCCTAAAAATCAACATCATAGTTTGAGCAAACCATTTCCATTCAAGCCTTGTTCCTTTATTTATTTATTTATTTTTGAATCAGGAATTGAATTGTGCTTGTGCTTACCAGGCCTTGTGCTTACCAGGCCTGTCCTGCACCATTGAGCTACATCCCCGACCCTGTTCATTTACTTTTCAACACCATTTCCTTCCTTTCTCATCTGAGATCATCCTAGACAATGGTCTTTCAGAGTCAGCGTCCTTTCACCTCTGGCACTGTAGACATGCAGCTGCACAACATTGGCTTTATGGACATACACTGCCCTCTTCTCTTCTTAGGAAACAGATTTCCCTTCTCATCTCACTGGTTAGGATGGAGTCATGTGATTCTTCCTAGGCTAATCACTGGCAAAAGTAAATGACATTTACCCTGAACCCCATAGGCTAATTAGGGTTTACTCCTGAGTCTTCACGTGAAGAGAATATGGGCCCCTAACACAGTCGGGTTCTCCCAGCCCAGAAAAATGGAGCTTTGCAGGCAGGTTTTTCAGCTCTGAGACAGAGATTTTCAAGTAGGACATTTGTCGGGGAGTGTTCCCACCATCAACCCTGCAGGAGGTGAAGGCGGCAGGAATGGACGAGGAGGAAGGGAACCACAGGGCCACCCCCAGGAACGGCCTTGGCTGATCTTTCTCAGAGGGACTCCTAACACTTGCTGCCATCAACACTCTCAGTAGATGGCGGAAGAAGTGCTTCAGTCTTGGAAGTTGGGTCTGGGTGTCACATGTCACCCACTACAAGTCTCTCAGAAACCAAACTGGAGTCTGCTCTTTAGAGGAAAAAAGTGGATGTTACGGCCTTTACTAGGACTGTCTTTGGCACCCATTATCTCCTTACCTCTCAGCTTGCTTAGGGAGAGGGAACAGAAGAACTCCAGGAGAACAGTGGGGGCCGGGGACTTAGCTCAGTGGCTCTAGCACCTGCCTCAAAGTACAAGGTCTCAGATTCAATCCCCAGTACAAAAAAGTGAAAGCCAGGTGTGGAGTGCACATCTGTAATCCCAGCACTTAGGAGATTGAGTCAGGAACATCAGGATGAGTTCAAGGCCATGAACTACATAGAGACCCTGTTTCGAACTGAGCTGGGGTGGAATCTAAGGCTTTTTAGGCTTAACGGGGGTGATGCCTACAAGAATGAAAATCCACAGGATTAGTCTTAAACAAGCTAAGATCCTACTAAACCCTGGCATCTACTGAGCCTCTCAATTCATGCACATTAGACCATTTGGTTCCACATTTCATAATGCGCTTCCTGCCAACCATCCCAACAGAGTCGACACAATAGGAAAATAAAAATGAGCAATTATGGATATGCAGGTCAAATAAGCTTTTATCTAGGGTTGAAACGGACCTAGTTGGTAAGGGTCTAACCCAAGACTGAAATGTGGACAAAGACTTTACAAAATTAAAAGAAGGAGTGGAGAGATTTGCACGAATGTTTTCTGTCTCACTAACAATACTAACATAACATTGTGTCCAGCTTCTCCATGCCGCCTGGCCCCTCTCTCCTTCCCTTCACCCCTTGAACATTTCCTCACTGGACTACTGGTTTGAATGCAAGACTGACTTACAGGAAATGTTGTGACAGGATATGAAAACAGTCAGGAAAAAAGGGAGCCAGGGTTACTCTGTGCACTATTTCCTAGCTAGTTAGACACCTAAGGATGAAAGCCATCCCCTTGAGTTTGTGTATACATTCAGGAACCAGTCTGTTCACGAGACAGCAACAAAAGATTCTTAAAAAGAAGGAACTCTATGGAACTTTTTTCAATGAAATAGGAGGAGCTAGTAGTATAAATGAAACAAATTAGCACATATATTAATTTTTTTTTTGAGACAAGGTCTCACTCTGTAGTTCAGTCTGGCCCTGAGCTCACTATGTAGCCCAGGCAAACCTTGAACTCAGCAGTCTTCCTGCCTCTGCCTCCCGACTGCTGGGATTACAGGTGGGAGCCACCACACCCAGCTATATTAAAATATTTTAAAACAATGGAGTAGCCAATTTGGGAAATTATCTGAATCTCTCCCCACTTCCTATTTATCTAGCTTTCATTTCATTTCTCATATATAAAATCTGGGTTTCTCATAGAAAAGAAATCATGTGATATTTAAGCTTGTATATGTGACTTACTTCGCATCATATTCTTGGCTAGAAGTGGTGGCTCATGGCTGTAATCTCAGTACTCAGGAGGCTGAGGCAGGAAGAGCATCATGAGTTCCAGGCCAGCCTGGAGTACAGAGTGAGTTCAAGGCCATCCTGAACTACAAAGAGAGACTCTGTCTCAAAAAAACCAAAAACAAATAAATACAATGAATGTATACACAAACTCATGGGGATGGCTTTCATCCTTAGGTGTCTAACTAGCTAGGAAACAGCGAACAGTAACCCCGGCTCTCTTCTTTCCTGACTGTTTTCATATACTGTCACAACATTTCCTGTAAGTCAGTCTTGCAGCCCTTCTTAAATTATATTCATTTTTCTAAGAATTCTTCCAGTTTATCTATCTCTATAGAAGAATAGTACTGTTTAAATACCACATTTTCCTTATTAAAACAATAGTAAAATTCATATAGAACAAGAAGAGACCCAGAATAGCAAAAGCAATTCTGAGTAACAAAAGCAAAGCCATTGGCATCACAACCTCAGAATACTATAAAGCTACAGTGATTAAAATACTGTAGAAGGGAAAGGAAAAATTTGATGGTTAAAACAAACAAACAATGCTTGTATATTTAGGGGGTTGGGGTGGGGGAATGGGAAAAAATGAGAATTAAGTCGTGTCATATACTGGTACAAATTCTCAATGTTAAATGTGATCATGATGTGTATATAAAATGTACCTTGCCAGGTGTGATGGCTCACGCCTATAATCCCAGCACTCGGGAGGCAGAGGCAGGAGGATTGCTGAGTTCGAGGCTCCTGGACTACATAGTGAGCGCAGGGCCAGCCTGAACTACAAAGCGAGACCCTGTCTCAAAAAAAAAAAAAAAGAAAAGAAAAAGAAAAACTGCTTACCAGTTTCACACCTTATTGTAGGAGTTTGGAGATGCCAAGTTCCTTGACTGGGAAGACCTTGGACTGTATAGCTATAAGGCCGGTGACTATTTATTGTGCATGAGAAAAGGAAATAAAGAACAGTTTTATTTTCTTTCTTTTTACCCATTAGAGAGCTCTGATAAAGCCCACTCTCCTTTCCACCTCTAATACCCAATGTAGGCCTCACAGTCCTCTCTGCAATTTTCTCTGCTTTCATAGTTTGGGGCTGGGGATTGAACCCAGCATCTCTGTAGCACCGAAGAACACCTCTAATCCTTCTCTGCGACTCAAAAGCCCATGAAAGCTCTGGAAAAGGAAAATCTTTCATAAGATGGAATTTATAGTAACTGGGCCGCGGAACCTCACAGGAATTCATGGGGTGGTTGTAGTTTTTATATGTACCATTTTCCTCATTCCATGTTTTATTACAAACATGCCAGTGTGCTTCATCACAGGTGCCGTTCGAAACACATTAAGTATCTGTAGTGACGACGCTTGAGGATATTGGGTAGTATATTGTGTATGTACCCCATTGCTTCTCTACAATCCAGGAAATGCTAATTCTTGAATAAGGATCATGGATCTGTATCAGAAGCTGATGGGAGGCACTAACCTCGTTTGTGGTCAGTGTGCAAGAGAGAATATTGGGTCTCCCGAGTCCGTGACCAAGGTGTGCCTGCATGTTGGAACAGGTTTTGTAGAGTCCCCAGTGATTACAGTACGTTGCCTCGGTCCATTGACAGAAAGAAGATGCTCATTTTTCCCAAATAATCTCCTATGAAGTCTTTTTAAAAATTGCAGCAAATGCATCAAGGAACATGGCTGGGGAGGAGCAAGGTTGTACGGCAAACCAGCTGGAAGGCTGAGAGACTAGAATAAATAAGGGATGCTGGAGCTTAGGGCTACAGTAGAGGCATGGGGTGGAGTGAAGCAGACGCTTTCAGATACTCACGAGGCACTTTGATTGGATACTGGGAGCAGGCGCAGAAAGAGAGAGCCCAGGGTGCTACAGTGAATGACCAGGTAAGTGACAACAGTGCCATTTCCCGAGTTTGGGGACTCTGGGAGAAAGGAGCTGGGTGGCAGGGAGGGTGATGAACGAGGTGGTGACCAGGAGGTGTGATGTGCCTGCGTAACCCTAAGTGGAGATGTCGCGGGGCAACAGGGTCAGTGAGAGACCGGGAACGCGGCCATCTTGACAGCTGCATCCGCAAGAACCCTCAGCACACAGACGGTGAACTGAGTCAAGGGGTGTCGGAAACAGTCCAGGGAATGAAAGGGACCAGAGGAGAGAAGGCTGATGAGGATGCCTGTGAGGATCAACTTTAGGGAGGGAGCCTTGAGGAAAAATGTAGCAAAAGGAAACCAGGGGAGATGCAAGAGAAAGAAACCCCAAGTGCGAGGCCCCGGAAGCGCAAAGTGCGGGTGTCAGTGTTGGCTCGTGAGGGCAGTAATGGGATCTGCAGGCCGAGTTCCTCACTCGGCTCCTCAAGGTTGGGATTGATATACGATGTATGATCTGTGGATTATAAATGGATCTCCAAATAATATAAAGGAAATATTATAACTCCCGGTCTGCTAGATATGGAAAATGCTGAATTCGTGTTCTCTAAAATCAAAGAATGAATTCTAGGAAGGACAGAGGTCAAGAGTGGACAAAATTTATTTTATTTTATTTTATTTATTTATTTTTTTGAGACAGGGTCTCGCTTTATAGTCCAGGCTGGCCCTGAGCTCACTATGTAGCCCAGGCAAGCCTGGAACTCAGCAATCCTCCTGTCTCTGCCTCCCAAGTGCTGGGATTATAGGCATGAGCCACGACGCCCGGCATTGAGGTATGCGGTGTTGATTGTTGGTGGATGTGAGTCTCCACGCCCAGCATTCTATGTGGTTAGTGGGATTGAACTCAGGACCTTGCGCTTGCGAGGCAGGTGCCGGAACCACTGAGCTAACCCTCTGGCCCAAGGCAAAATTTATTTAAAGAAAGGCAGCTTCTGTCTAAGGGAGACAGAATGGGGTGTGGAAAGCAGTTGCCCACCCAGCCTGTTTCTCAGAAGTGTTTTATTGAGAAAGCCATGGGTGAGGTAGGTACAAGGAGAGACAAAACTACAGTCAGCTGGGCAGGGGATTTACCTTTAACTACAAAGTGAGACCCTGTCTCAAAATCTAAAAAAAAGTGGGGTGGGGTGCTGGGGATTTTGCTTAAGTGGAACCACACCAACTTTGGACATACAAGGGCCTGAGTTCCATCCCCGGTACCGCAAAACAAAACAAAACTATAGTCAACCAATAAAATTACAAATATATATAATCCCTTACATAATATTGATCCAATGGGATAAAACTATGGGCTGGAGATTTAGCTTAGTGGTTCCAGCATTTGCCTAGCAAGTGCAAGGTCTCTGGTTTGATCCCAGGTGACCACATACAACAATACTGGGCATGGTGGCTCATACCCACCAGCAATCAGTACCACATACCACAATGCTGGTGGGTGTTTGTTTTTGTTCTTGTTTTTTTGAGACAGGGTCTCGCTTTGTAGTTCAGGCTGGCCCTGAGCTCACTATGTAGCACAGGCAAGCCTCGAACTCAGCAGTCTTCCTGTCTCTGCCTCCCGAGTGCTGGGATTACAGGCATGAGCCACCATGCCTGCACCATGGTATGTGGTACTGACTGCTGGTGGGCATGAGTCACCATGTCTGGTATTGTATGTGGTTACCGGAATCAAACTGGGGACATTGTGATTGCTAGGCGGGAACCGGTACCACTGAGCTAAATCCCCATTCCTCAATCAATAATCTTATGACAAGTGTAGTCGCTGGTGTAGTATCGGTTAAATGGGGATCAAGTGGGGAAACAAGTCATATAGGAAGCTCATGTGGATAAACAAGGATTTCCAGGGAATGGTCTAGGGAGGCTTTGGTCCCTGCCCAAGGTGACTGAGGCCTACTTAAAATATCAGTCACTACTATTCACCCCAAGGGAAGTATATGAATGTAGTAGTTCCTCTGTTTTGAATCCTGGCCTTTAATAGACAGGTTTCAGTGGTCTTCTTTATTGACTTCCTCGAGAGCGCAGCCCTGTCCAACCAACTTATCTGTCTGCAGTAAAAACACATTTTAAACCTTGTCTTTAACAGCAATTAACGTAGTTGGGTCTTGTTCATTAGAGGTGCCAGTAAAGACTTTTTCATTCACTGAATCTGTGAGTTAAACCCATAGATCAGAGGGAAACTTGCTTGTCTTAGACCTCATTTGGGATTAACGTCTGGGAATACAACGAAAAAACAGAAAAGGTATGAAAATAACTGAGAAGTGAGAGAAGTTTGTTCACTGCCAGAAAGAGTTGGAGAGAACATGATTCTTCTCACCCAGTGAAGGAGAAGCGAGGCTGGATGATGAGAAACGATGACAGTTGGTGGGTCTGTGGTAGGTAGATTCGCTAATTAGAGATGTTCAGACAGCTAGATAAGGCCCTACCTTGATAAACCACGTGGGAGAGAACGGAGATACACTCACTGAAGGCCACCATTACAAAAGAAGGGAAAGTGCACACCTTCCTGCTTCCCCTGAGGATGAAAAGCAGTGATTGATATCTAAGGAGCTTTCAGTCCCCTGGGGTGATCCCTCCCAGGAAAGATCCCGGACTGAAAATCCTTGCTTGCTTGTTTGGTGATTTGCTTTCCCACTGGATTCCGCTTTAATCAGCATTAAGTTATTGGTTGATAAGCGTTTTCTCCACCTTTTGAATCTTACTGTTGGCCCCACTTTGAACCTGCTTACCTCACGGCTTTGCTCCATAAATATTGTCTGGGAAACAGGGTCCCAGGGTCACCCACTTTCAGGTCCCCCCTCTGTCTCTCTTAAGCAGAACTTTCTCCCTACTCTTAATAAACTTTTCCTACTCTTAATCTCTGTCGTTCTAGAATTCATTCTTCGATTTCAGAGAACATGAATTTGCACCTCAGACATCTAACAGGTTTCAAGTGTGTCTACTTTCCCTATTTCAAGTCTTTGAGATAAAAAGAACCACCATAGTAGGGGAACAGATAGATATCCAAGTAAACTATTAGGAGTATTTTCTTCCCCTCCTCCTCCTCCTTCTCCTTCTTCTTTCTTCTTCTTCTTCTTCT
>PVIC010017441.1:0-32738 GCA_004025085.1 Thryonomys swinderianus | reverse complement strand
GGCTGGCCCTGAGCTCACTATGGTGCCCAGGCAAGCCGCCGCGAACTCAGCAATCCTCCTGTCTCTGCTTCCCGAGTGCTGGGATTACAGACGTGAGCCACCACGCCCAGCATTATATGTGGTAACCGGGGATCGAACTCAGGTCCTTGCGCTTGCGAGGCAGGCGCCGGAACCACTGAGCTAACCCTCCGGCCCACAAAAATAATTTTTGATGTGCATAGGACTTAAGAGGTGAGTGACCTCTTAATTTGAAAGAATGGATAATTTGTTGATTACAGTTATGTTAGATATTTTCCCTTCCTCCCCTCAATTTTTTTCAATGTTTGTTTTGCCCAGCAAAAAAGATAGGCCTTTAGATATAAGAACAGTGACCAGAAGTTTACTCCTTGGCTTAAATGCATAGGTATTTGGTGTAGCTGTTTCGAATGTCATGGATTCTGAGGAAGTGTCACACAGTGGTCTTCTTTTACTCGTGTCTTAATGTTCTGTGTTTTGAAAATAAAAACTATAAACACTTAACAACTATACTCACATTTACTTATTTTATCAGAATAAAAACCCAAGAGAAATGCAAGGAGTGGTGGCTCATGCCAGGACTCAGGAGGCAGAGGCAGGAGGATTGCTGAGTTCAAGGCTTGCCTGGGCTACATAGTGAGCTCAGGGCCAGCCTGAAGTACAAAGTGAGATCCTGTCTCAAAAAAAAACCAAAAAACCAAAACAACCCAAGAGATTTAGAGACCAAATTGAGACATTGTGCACTGTATATTGTTGAATAAAAAACTTTAAAGTTAAAAAAATTTTTTTCACTAGGACTAACGTTGCCAACATTAAATACCAATTCTTAGACCCTTTTCTAGAGAGTGATTTTGCATAGGCTCAAACACATTGTTTTGGAAGTTGAAGTTTTTATGTTTAAGAAAACATTTAAGGAAAACTTTTCCAAAATATTTTTACTTTTCCTTCATGCTTCATAATACTTAAAAGATTTTTAGCTGCTTAGTTTCTCAAATAAATGGCAAGATACATAAAGATAATATATCCTTTTTGTCCAGTAAATGTTTGCTGAATGGATCGCAATGAATAGATGAAGAAATTTATAAAATAGTAAGTAACCATATAGAATTAAGTGGTTATTTTGAGATATGCAAAATTTATATATTTTATAAAGCTCATTTCTGAGAATTAAGGCTAATTATCCTATTAGTTAAAAAGACAAAACTAAACAGGCAGAGTTGTCTCTCTACTCCACACAGGTAAAGGGAAGTTGGAAAGTGAAGCAATTATGTGGATAATTCAGACAAAAATCCAGTTATTGAGGGAAAGGAGCCCCTTTTTAATGACCCAAATTCATTTGAGCCATCCAATAACATGACCCAGTGTAGTGGAATTTGGCATTAAACAGGCTTGTCTTGGCTCCTATCCAGTGGGATTTAGTTACTGAATTCCTTAAAGGACATTGTTCAAACATGGTCTCCCATGTAACTTGGTTCTAAGGCGTGAGCTGCAAGAACCTTAATGTCACCAGGCAACTCTAGGGTATTACTCCATTGGATCAAATTATCCAGAAAATTAGTGTTATTTCACTTTACTTTCCTGGGTTAGACAAAAGCAAAAAGTATTACCTAGGCTTTGCTGCACAGCAATTATATGTGACTATTGGAAAGCTTTGCCAGCAAAAGATGTTAATAAATTTGATCCTGATTCCTGGATTTTGCAAATAGAAGCAAATGAGTGAAAAGTGACAGTTATTTGGTAGTTCTTCACTCTCACCTCCAGCCTTCCACTTTCTCTTTTCCTCTAAACACATATAGGGTTAGCAGTAGCAGTCACGGATATGTGAATTGCCCACACATTCCCATATTTCTCGTGGTCCTACTTGTCTTCCTAGGTAATTATTTACCAACTAGAGAAAACGCAGAAATGTTTTGCAGGGAATAATGATATTGCAGAAATAGCAGCAGTGGTCTTTTGGTAGCTTTCACAGGGCTCCCTCGGCTTTGCTAACCATACCTGAATAGGGCAGTGTCTGTGTTGTTGTTGTCGTTGCGTTTTGTTTTAAAATGGTCTGAAACTGGGCCTTCTGCCCTGCACACACCTGGCAAACTGCACCCTCCTATCCTTGGGAATTCAGATTTACTCAGTTCCAGTTTTCTTTGCCTGCAAAACAGACAAGAACCAGCTGGTCAGCGCTGACACAGTTCACACTACTGGCGGGAACACTACTTAAGTGTTCTGCATTTGCTCATTATTTATCAATGGGGAGATAGTTCTCTGGAGAAAAGCAAGTCTTTTGTCTTCCAGTGGAAAGTTCATTCTTTCAGTGGGGATGACCTAGGAAGAGAAAGTTGATAATTCATTTCCCTAAGTCCCATGTGTAATTTCCCATGTGTAAGTTTTCATTCAGAGGTTTGAGTTCAAATATAAAACATAAATCGTAGTCCTAAAAATACTAGAAATGTTTTTCTGGAGCAATACAGTTTTCAAGAGATGAGCATATCATCCCATCTAATAGATTCCTTTTATCACCAGCTGGAAACATACCGAATTATGATGAATACAATTAATTATTTGACACTACGTATGTTAACATTATTAGTCTCAAGGTATGGAACAATGCCACCACTCTAGAGCTTCTGTGAAGACAAAACGCTGTGTGGTCACAAGGACATCCCAGTACACTTGGGATATGGGAGGCAGAAAAATTGATATTTAGACAGTTTGCTACTCAAGGGGTAGAAAAAGACCTTCTGATAACTGTCCCATTTTCCTTTCACTATTCCACAAATTTTCAGCATTATGTGGAAAAACACAGGGGAAAAAACCCTTAAAACTATAATTTTCTGTCTTTTGACTTGAAATTAAAATCTCCTAAACTCTTACCGTCCTTCTTTGCTTTCTCCTCTTTTCCTTCTTACTCCCTTCTCTGTCTCTTCTTTCTCCTCCCTCCTCTCTGCTTCTCTTGTTCTTTTGCAACTTGTTAGATCCAATATCAGGTTTCCTTCTTTCTCTGAATTATTCATGTTACTCTGTTTAACATTGTATTCATATTCATCCCAGAAAGATTATTTTTGCTTAAGTTTTCCAACCATGAAACTAATACAGCATAATGGAAATGTAAGTGATCCTGAGCTATTGTCCTGGAAATAGATCTCATTACAATTACACTAAAAGATATTAAAAATAGCTGTAAAACAGGAAGCATATTTATGCTCTTCTGAAGATGAATAGACTTATTTATAGGTGGAGAGACATTCCATATGATAAGCTAAAATTAATCATGCTGCTGAAGTTTTCAAAGAGGTTAGAGTCCAAATTAAATATAGAAAGGCAAACTAGTTTCCTCCTCTTGCGTATTTTAATGAAGACTGGAGAGATTGGGGAAATATTTATATTCTTTTATTCATATTTTCAGGATTGCCTCATGTCTCGATTTTTTTTCAAAATCTCTCATTTAAGTGAAGGTACTTCAAAGGGAATATGGATATTCTCAACTCTTCATATCTTTTAGAAAAGGAAGAATTAATGGGACTGGAAATTTAAAAACAACAGATGTACTAAAAGTGTGATTATTGCCATGAGTAAGACATATGGGGGAGGTCTACCACTTTATGAAGCGTTAGTTAAAGGCTGATGGTATCTTAGAGAAACTGGAGTCTCAGAGCAGCCCTAAGACCTTCTCTGGGAAACCGTTGTTGATTTCCCTGAGTATGCAGTAGATAAGGGGCTGTTTCTCCCTAAACTTAGTGATCTAACTGCTTTGTGGTTGACAGGAGACAAGCATCTCGGGTAATATACCTAAGGATGGAGGTTGGTATGTGCTGTACAGTGAGTGAGAGAGGAAACACTTTTCCCAAATGACTTGTTGCCTTACTCGGGCGGAACTCAAGGGCAGAGAGGACCAGTCCTTCCAGTGTTCTCCACCAAGGGTGGAACTGGAGAAACGCGCTAACCTTCAGAATCCAGTGTCAGAGAAAGACTCACAAAAGCTCCAGTTATGTCTTAAGTATCTCTTCCACGCCGGCCTCAGACCTTTTCTCTCTGCAAAGCTACATAGCTAAATCATGACGCCTTGAGTGAGAAAACGTCTTCAGACAGTGGCCAAGATAAGAAAAACAAGGGAAAGCCGAGTCCCAGGCACAATGGTGTGCATGTTGATATCACTGAGTTATGAACTATTTCCTTTTAATCCAGTTTCAAAAGATGACTTCCTCCATATGCAATTAATTTCACATATAACTACAAGGAACTGCATATTTTAGAACAGTTGTGTCATCAGTATGAATGTTTAAACAATCTCTGTGGTCTCTTTCCCACAAACTGATTTAACATGTATATAAAAAGCCTTTTGGAATGAGCACTTTACATTTGCTTCTCAAACTTCAGCGTCTGTTTTCAGTAAATATTGAAGATGAAACTTCCCTCATTCGTGCCTGGAGCATTGGCCAATTGCAAGTGAGGAATGTAGTTTTAGGGTTTCTCATGAATATAGTTCTTCGCTTGTGAACCCAGCCTTTCTCAGGCCATGTCAGTAGGTCCAAAACAGAATGAATGTGGGATAAAGCTTTCACGGTCAGTGGGTGGAGCTGGCCATAGATTACCCTAACTAATATTTGCATGGGAGTCAGTTCGAATCTTGGGCTCAAATCTTGTCTCTGGAATTTATAGCTGCCATGACCACCATACTCAGTTTGCCTGGAGTGGCCCTGGATTACTCTTACAGATCTGCTGTAATTATAAATAGCACCTCCTTTCTCTTTCAGGCACCTGAGTTTAAAATAACAACACCCATCTGCATTCTCTGTGTCCTTACTTTTTGTGGGTGCAACTATATGTTGAGATCCTGGTCCCAGAGTAGCATTTAATGTGACAAAATTATAAAAAACTTAAAGGTATAATAAAGTTAATAGAAACCCAGCAATCTATGTGACAGAAAAACTTATTGAAATGTTCGCATGAGACTGAAGTTGGCTGTCGCTCTTCCTGTCTTTTGTAAAGTCTGTGGCCATTCAAAATATAATGGTCGCCAGGCATGGAGGTGCCTGCCTGTAATCCCAGGACCCCGGGAGGCTGAAGCAGGAGGATCATAAGTTTGAGCTCAGCCTGGGTAATTTAGCGATTAATTTAAGGAAACCTTGTCTCATTAAAAACATTTTCAAGTGGCTGAATGTATAGATGATTTTGAAGGTCCTGGACTGAGTCCAGAGAGATAGAGACTAATAGAGACAGATAGATGGGCTAAGCACTTTGGTCTTAGGAGAAAAAGCATTGTAGGACAAAAAGGAGATATTTTCCTCCTGGGGTAGAGAAGAAGACTATAGACCCCAGGAAGAAAGTGAGCGGAGGAGGTGGTTACTATAGACACAATCAGCTGTGAAGCCCATAGCAAAATGAAACCGAGAAGCCTCTTGTTCATATTTCAGGACAGCCACAGCAAAGCATTAAAAACAGTTCAAGGTTCTCCAGAGCAAGAGGTCCTGGAGGACCACACAAGATTATATCCTTACCACTCTCACTGGTTAGAGAATATGGCTGGCTTCTTTGTGTGTCTGCAAGGAACTCTTTGCAAAGGCTAACCCCAAAATCAAAATCCAGAGAGTTGTGGTCTGTATGGTAGGATACTAGTGGTACCTTGAATGACTGGAGATTAGAGCCCTCAATTGTCCTAATTCCAAGTAAATCTTTCAGGTTCTGGGAAGGAGAGAGCTTCACACAAGGAGGAAAGGTAAACACTTTTGCTATCTTACAGAAAGGATAGAAGCTAAGAGTTAGAAAAGTAGGTTGATTTTAAAAAATAAGGAAATTGATATGTTTTGCACACTTTGGTTTGTGGATTGAAATTTATTCCACATATGCTTTTATAAATATTTAAGTATATAAAACCAAATGTTTAATATAAGATCCACATTGTAAATATTCCTTTGAGAGTATTTTTCTGCCTGGACTGGAATAGCTGAGCTTCTTAAAATACAAGTCCACGAAGTGGAAGAGAAGATGCCTGCTTTTTTTTGGTAAACCTCCCTGAAATACCCACAGGCTTTCTTTACTGCTTCAAGGGCTTTTGATCTGCATTTAAAATTCAGATGGTTTGTCCCAAACATTTTCCTTGTCTGTTGAATGTACAAATATGCCCTGAGAGCCACTGAATGGAAGGTTCTGTGGGATGCAAGATCTTTGTGCCATCAGTAAACTATAGATTTTAATATCTATGACAGTAAATGTTTAAAGGTAACTTGTGATTATCTGCGAAGGTCTATAATGTCACAGGAAGTCGCTTACCCTGGCCATGTCCTTCCCAGAGTTGGGTATGTCAGGACTAATGTGATGACATGCACAGCACTACCAAGTGCTGCAGCAACCGAGACATGAGTTTTCCACGTTAATCACACCCGGGGGACTCACTTTCCAGCTTATGGTCAGCACAAGTCCCCGCTTTCGGTCATAAATGAGGGAACCTCCAACCACCATAAACATGCTTGCTTGTTTTAACATTAAAATTATTGCCTTGTCTATGAAAGAAAGGGCAAGTTGGCGGCAATTCCTCAGATGCCCAGTGATCTTAGGATGTATTGTTTCATGCTACTGCCAGCCACTCCTGGCCTGGGGCAGATAACAAACGATAGGGGATTAAATTTTCAAAGGACCAGAGAGATCATAAACTTCAAGGATCTTCCAAGTGAACACCCAGGAAGGGCTCTGGGGAGGTGCTTTGCTCCTGACGGAGCTACAGCCCATCCCCCCGGCATGTGGTCACAGACATTTCCTCTCCACTATGCCGGAGGAAACTCCAACTGTACCTGTTTTTGTATATCGGCCATCTATGTGAGATTAGGTTAACAAAAGAGCTCTGCAGCCAAGAAAAAAAAATTAAAAGAGCATTTGAAAAAATCACTGATCTGGAGCAACCCTTTAATTTTCGAGTTGATGAAAACCTAAGACTAGAAGACTAAGTGTCTGACCCAACCTCAAACGGCGTGATAGTGGCAGAGCCAGGCAGACACTCAGGTCGACTCCTAGTCTCATGTAGTTTTTCCTCATGCTTAAAGACAGAGTTAGAATCTCAGATGTTTCAGGGTCAAGCTTTATACCTTACACGTCACATGCGCAAAAAAACAGTAGCTTATTTAGTTTCAATCACTGATTTAATCTTGCTTTGAACTTCTCCTTTCTACAGATGGCAGAAATAAACTTAGGGAGCAACAGTCTGTTCCAGAGTGAAGGGGAGGGGTCTCACTTCACTCAAACCCGCACTGACACGCCGTGGCAAAGCCTACTCTCTGCCCCTTGTACAGCTCCTCTTCCCTCTTCCCTAAATGGCATCTGGGAGATGGAGAAGTTTATGGAGACAGAGATGGTGCTGTGAATCCTGCAAGTCAGCTCTCTTTGCAGGCTCCTGCCATTCTACCGCGGAGGCATAAGTCCTCTCCATCTTTGGGCATTGCCTGTGTTCGCTGTACATGTGCTGTGTAAGTGTCTGCAGCTGGTGTAATTTGTGGTCTGTTCTCTCAGCACGGGCAATCACTGGTGATAGCTCCCAAGGAGTGAGCCCATCTCTCCCCGTGAAAACTCTAAGCAGGACACCAGTGCCACGGGAAGGCCGTCTTCACAATGGACACCATTGCCATATAGGGAAGCCCTACCTCATCAGGAACTTCAACAACTAAAAATTAACAAGAATGGTATGCATTCTTCCCTTTTTCTTGAAGTAGAAAATTAAAAGCAGACTCATAATTATTTTGAAAAGTAAGTCTTCTTGTTAAAGACAGCAGGCTAAAAATGCTTAGGCCATTCCCCTTCCTAAAAATCCAATGAAAACAATAAATGGAACAAAAATAGAAGGAAAAATCTCTCCATCATGAATGAAACAAGGAAACAGCTATAATCCCAAACCACAACTATGAAGAACACCTGCCAAAGACTGTGGGCGTGGATGGAGACGCGGGAGGCCCTGCATGCTGACAAATGCCTCTGTGGATCTGAAGCAGGATCTGTATTTCTTTCAAATAAGCGCAGCAGCCTAAATAAAGATGAGCCAACAACAGTCCTTTGATTACAGAGAGGACCTTAAAGGAGGTGAGACATGAAAAATGGGACTGTCCTTAAAGACACAGTGTTTTTGATGCTACAGAGTTTTATCAAACTTTGTATATTTATCATTTTGAAGCTGTTTATGATTATTTCTCACAAAATAACACTGGCTTTAGCAAAAAGTAAAAAGTGAGCAAAACAAAACAAAGTAACTGGCTTCATTAGCCCTGTGAAAAAGAGTAAAAAGGTAATTAACAATGGCATGGAATTCCTCTTAGAAAGGGCAGTCTTTATTATAATAGTTTACTGGGTTATTAAGTATAAAAAGGTAAATCAGAATGGGAACCTAGAATAGTAAAGCCCAAATTGTTTGAATTTGGGCATGGCTACTGGCATTCAGGGAGATGTTTCTCCTCTGAGTCAAGGAGAAAGGGAAAGGGAAGCAAGAAAAATGGGAGTCAGAATGGGAGTGGTACAAGTTTTAGAAAATCAATTGGTAGAAGTAGCCAGAAATATTTCAAATTTGATATTTGGAGATTTTTAAGTTATTGGGATCTACTTGATAAAAAAAAAATCAACTTCTTATCTTCCCTAAACTTTCTGCTCTATCCACAGAGGTCTTGATTGGTTTGTTCTGGTTTCATGTGGTTGAGGAGATACAGGACAGCAATCGGAAAGAGGAAATGACCAGCAGAAGATCAAGCTCTAAATCACATCTAATTATGAAAGGCATGGGCTTCTCCCATCTCTGCCCCTAAACATTCACCTATTGCTCCAGACTTCTTGCCCATAGCTGCAAGGCAGGTCTGAGCCACATTCATTTGTACCTCAGCGGGTCTCCTGATTAACTGTGCCACACACTTAACGGTTGGGAGTGAGGTGAGGACAGGCCGTTCTGATTGAGCTGAAGTAGGAAGGCACTGGAAGACAAGGCAAACAGCAGAGGGAACAGCATGGTTTTGTTTCACAGGAGACACCTCTCCATTCAGACAGCCACTGTATCCCATCTATCCACTACGCCAGCCCTTTCTAGACCATTTCTCCCAGGACACCAAAGACGAGACTAACAATCTGACAAATGAGAAAGACTGAAAGGCGAATCACAATGATTGTTCCTAATATCTGAAGTCTCTTCAAGGTCTTGATTCTTGTCAAGATATCTGAGTAACATTTTGAGTCTACAACATACTCCTCATTTTTGGAGTCTGTCCTTCTAAAGAACCTTCCAGTTTAAACACAACGGTATCGATGTATTGACTTTCTGTCACTATAGCGAAACATCTGAGATAACAAACTTAAAATGGGGAAAAGTTTGTTTCGGTCCCCAGTTTCTGTGGTTTCAGTCCCTGATCACTTGGCCTTCTTGGCTTTGGGTTTGTGGCAAGAAGCACATGGAGAGAAGAAGCATGTGATAGACCAAAAGTGCTCACCTCATGGCAGCCTGTAAGCAAAGAGGGCGAAGAGGAAGACGGAGAGGCCAAGAAGGAAGACCCAAACATCCCCTTCAGGAATATGTCCCAAGGGGCAGTGTTAACTTTCTACACTTCCTAAAGTTTCCAGCACCTCCTAATAGTGCCACAAGGTGGAAACCAAGCCCTTTAAGGCCTTTGTGGGACATTTCCGATCTAAACCATCAAAGCTGATTAAAAACAAAAACATTATTACTGCCTGAAAGCCCAAAGCTCAAAGGCAAGTCACTGACTAACACATTTCTTATACCATAATTAAAAAGAGAGTAACCAAGATTTCTAAACTTGCTCTTCAAAAGATAGAAAGAAAATAAAAAAAGAAACACTCCAGAGTCACTCATCAGTAGCAAATAGTAAGTCCAGCTGAAAAGGCCAGTAATGACTCCCAGGGCCGATATTACTTGCTTGATGATTCTGAAAGCTGCTCTCTGGGGCAATAGGCTTGTTAATTACTCCCTATGAATACATCCTTGATAGGTAATAAAGAAAATAGTTTTCCTCAGGAAAGCACAGTTTCAACAGACCTCTTCATGCTAGTGGATTTAAAAGCCTAGAATTTAGTTTAAGGATTAAAAAAATCACAGGCTGTTGCCAGGCAGGTTTGAGGTGTCATTGACAATACGGTTTCCTAAAAGTCTGACTTGGCTTCTTCTCTGTAGCTTCCTATCACTTTCATGTGCAAGAAGAAATGGCCAAAGACTCTGCATGCATAGTCTTTACATCAGAAGATTCCCACCCCTTCGTTCTTGACATTAGTGATGTATCCTTTCCTGCTCTTCCAGGACCCACCTCTTTGAGACAATCTGACATCATGGCTCCTCATAGGGGGATAACCTCTATGAACTTTAACTTTTTCAGTGGACTTAACTAAGGTGGTGTCTTTTAGGGACCCTTTAATTAATGGAAGGGAGACTAGGAATTTTTCTGTTTCAGGCCGTTTTAAGGCACCGTTTCTTATAGCTTCGAGGGGATAGGTAGAGAAGAATTTGTTTGGTCAGCTTTTCGAAACTCCACCTTAGTTGTGTAGTTGGGCTTCCCACCATCTTAGTTGTGGCTGCAATTAGAGTTTCCTTTAGGAAAGTAGTATTTGCATCTTGTTCTGCTAGCTAGGTCCTGGGGTATAGCAAGACACTTCTAAGCACAATCCTTCCTTTTAAATCCTGATGACATTTAGATTTACCCTACATTCCTATTGTCATGAGCCGTATTTATTTATAAGTTTCTTTACTTTTCTTTCAAAAAAATCAGTGCTGTTTTATTACTGCAAACGGTAGGACCAATGCAGGCTAGTTTAAGCAGGAAAGGAAGTTGTCAAGAATAGCTCAGTGACTTATTGTGAGATCTAGAGAAAAAGAACCTTAAGGATAAGGTTGTTAGACCCCTGGGAACCATCCTGTCTCCCACAGACACGGCCTGGGGGGGAGGCTCCTGCCTCTGTTGTCCTTTGCTGCCACCTTCACCCACAAAACAGAAGCTCAGAACCCGATCTGTTTCCCGGTGTTGCTGACTTCCAGCTCAGCCCATGAACATGAATGTGCATCAGTGATGGAACTTTATTTTTGCCTCGTAGCAAAGATGCCAAGAAATTCTGCCCTAGAAAGGTAGAATCCACACTGTGGAAAGTGTATAGTAACAGGATGGTAGGCATCTGCTTCAGAGGATAGTGATTTTTTAGTGAAAAATATTCCCTATGACCCCTAGAATACTGGAGGCCCTTATAGGCACCAAAAACGGTAGAAAATAAGGGTAAATTGTGAAGCCAAAAACATGTTTAGCTGAATATTTGTGGAAGGTAGGTCAGCTAGACCTCTAGGTTCCCTTGCCTTTCCCTGTGCAGCTAGAAAATTGTCCACACAGCTTGCCCTTCTTTTAGAAGCCTAGTCCATTCATTCTGTGAGAAAATTCCAGGCTTGGGAGCACCAGGTATATCAGAAGTTAAGGGCAAGATGATGCACTAAAAGCAAGGAGATTGAGTGAAATTCTGCTTGATAAGTGTGGAAATAATCTATTTTCAAAATTCCAAGGGAGGCCTTCAGCTGTCCGTAACTATGTCCCAGCATCAAGCATTCTAAGAAACTCCACTGTAGTTCTAGGCACCTTGGTAGTGGGCTGCGAAGGGACTGAAGTACCTTATAAAAATCACATAAGGAATCATGTTCTCATTTCTGCTCCCTAGACCTGTCTCTTGCCTATCCTACTAGTCCATTTTGCAGTATTTTATGAGACTCTCAAGAGTGTCCTGGACATGTTAAAGTGAAGGATGAGCTTTACTCACTTCCAATTAGAGAAATAAGTGAAATGGGTCTGAGTTAACATTACAGATGAGCTAGACCACATACAAGTAATGAACCCGATCCTCAAGCACAGTATCTAATAGGAAAAATATCACACCTTTTTTCAGCCTCCTGTGGTGAAGTTGGCTTTCCTAGTGTGCCTTGTGCACTCAAGTTTACCATCCTGATACTATACGCCATCTGCTGGTGCCACGCTATATAGCTCCAGAGCAACTGCTGAGGCTGTGCGGGAACAAAGGACTTGGCTTCCCTGAAGAAGCTCCAACAGGCCTCTCTCTGCTTCAAGTTGTAGAGTGAACAAGTCCAGACCACTACTCGTGAGGTGAGAAAAATAGAGTATCTTATTGAGGCATGTACTTTAGGACGGTCATCATTCACTTAAAGTTCATAACCACAAAGATATTTCTAGTTCTTTTCTAGGATGTTTGAAAGTTTTGACATGAGTAGAAAATATCACTTCGAGAAAGACTTTTAAAAAAACAGACTAATTCAAATTACCTTGATTTCTGAACTAACCCTCCTCTTAAAGAATATACCATTTATTTAAGGAATTACATCGCAATTTCTGTATCAGCTGGTGTTGCAAGACTAATCTCTACACTACTGATATGTTTGTTTCTAAGGTATGAGTGATTGGTGTCAATGTTACTTTATTTTCTGTTAAAATCAAGTTTTAAATCTGTTGATTTGGGTATGCAGAACCATCCCTGCATCCCTGGGATGAATCTACTTGGTCATAGTGTGTAATACTCTTAATAATTTGCTGAATTCTGTTTGCCAAACTCTTATTGAAAATTTTTGGTCTATGTTCATTAGAGATATTGGCCTGTACTCTTTTTTGGTTGGATCCTTCTGTAGTTTGGGTACCAGGGTAATGCTTACTTCTAGGAACTGGGAATATTGCTTCCCTTTCAATTTCATTAAAGAATTTGAGAAGTAAAAGTATTAGGTCTTCTCTAAATTTCTTGTCAAATTCAGCAGTGAATCTGCTGAGAACCAACTCTTTAATTCACTTTTTTTTTTTTTTTTTTGAGACAGGGTCTCGCTTAAGTTCAGGCTGGCCCTGAGCTCACTATGTAGCCCAGGCAAGCCTCGAGCTCAGCAATCCTCCTGCCTCTGCCTCCCGAGTGCTGGGATGACAGGCGTGAGCCACCATGCCTGGCACTGTGGTATGTGGTATTGATTGCTGGTGAGCGTGAGTCTCCACGCCCAGCAGTGTATGTGGTTATTGCATGCAGGTATAACACAAAGAAACTAGCACACAGGGATGGAGAAGTATGGAGATAGAAGCTGAATATCCTGAAAGCTGAATTCTAGATCAGTCTGCAAGCAATCTGCGTATTCATTATGTGGTTTGTCATTCAAAGCTTTAATTTTCTTACCTTTGAGCTTCCACCCTTACTTGCTACTCCCTCTTCCTCAACTCCACGCCCCTTTCTAGCCTGGCTCAGGGGATGGGAAGCAACAGAAGGCTCTGCAAACTCCTCTTCAAGGTGATCAGAGTAGCACATTTCTGTCCTGGCTGCTTGACAAGTCCCACAAAGCATCTTTAAATTCTTATCCTTGTATTCTGGTCTTTTTATAATTTCCCTCCAACTTCCTCAAAGTTTTTCTTTCTCCCTCCATTGTTTCCTCCCCTGTCACTTTCTGTTCCCTTCAGAGCCTTTCTTCTCCAGTATTTAGCCATTATTGCCTTCTTATTTTACTTCATTATCCATTATGATTTCCATCTAAAATGTTCCCCAAGACAGTCATGTGTTCAGAGGTGGAGCTTTTGGAAGATGATTGTATCATAGGGGCACTATACTCATTAGTAGATTAATCCATTGATAAGTTAATGGTTGAATGTGCTGTTTGGAGCCGAGGACTGATTGGAAGAGGAAGGTCACTGAAGGTATGAACTTAAAGGGTACATTCTTTTCCCTGGTCTCTTTCTCCCTGACTTCTCTTCCTTCACCCCTCGCCTCTTTACCTTCCACCTCTTTTTCCCTGTCTCTTTCCTCTCTCTCTAAATCTATGGCTGCCATGAGCTTCCACTATGCCATTTCTATCCTGGAACCAGACAACCATGGACTCAACCCTCTGAAACCATGAGACAAATAAAACCTCTCCTCCTTTAATTATGGGTGTTAGTGACTCATTGTGCTATAGCTATGTTCTTATGGCTAGATGATGATTTTTTAAATATTTAAACACATTGCATATATGGCTAACTAGGCTTTTGCAAGAATTTGGGGGAGTATTATAAAGTTCATAATAATGATTTTGACAATGATAGTCATGACTTGCTGAGCATTCACTCTTTTCAGGCAATATATATATATATATATATATATATATATATATATATATATATAGTTTTTTTTTTTTGAGACAGGGTCTCACTTTGTAGTTCAGGCTGGCCCTAAGCTCACTATGTAGCCCAGGCAAGCCTCAAACTCAGAAATCCTCCTGCCTCTGCCTCCCGAGTACTAGGATTACAGGCATGAGCCACCACACCCAGCATTGTACATTGTTACTGGGATCAAACTCAGGACCTTGCACTTGCAAGGCAGGTGCCGGAACCATTGAGCTAAATCTCTGGCCCCTTCAGGCAATATTAAAAGCACATCATATGTATGAATTCATTTAATAACTCAAGCAATTTAGAAGTACTATTATCACCCCTATTTTTAGATTAAACATATTGAGTCCTAGACTAGTTAAGTAATATAGAAGTTTAAAATTGCTCAGAATACCATGCTGGGAGTAACTGTAACTTGCACAGAATACTGGTTTCTGAAAGACAGGAAGATCTCTTCTTCCATGCTCAGGTTCATTCACACAGAAACCCATTTACTGCAACTCGGTGGTATACTGGGGTCAGTTGTGGGCACCGAAGAACCCTTCCCAGTAATTGCATTCTGAAACATGGCCTTTTGCCACTGAATGCACAAGAAACTTAAGGCCAATGGAAGAACTAGGCAAAATTCAACCATCACCCTATATTCCTTTTTTCATGCACAAACATTCCAGAAACAAAAATCCCAACAAAAACTAAAGGTCTTGCCAAATGCCCACTTATGCCCTAAGACCAACTATTTCGATGATTGACATATGTTCTGAAAACAACATTGGATATCATCTCCAAAGTGTCATTTTCTACTAGATGACAACTACTCTTGAGGACTTATACACACTGCGTGTTTGATGACACAGGGAGGTGCTATTAAAGGAGAAGAGAAAGCCACACAACAAAATGTATGGTATGATAGCAAACATTAGGAAAAAAGGTGAGAGGAACATCTGCATTGAAAAGAATCTGGCAAAATAAAAAATATTTTTTAAATGAATGATTCTACTTAAAGGAAACTCATAGAAGATTGTTTTCTTTCTTTTTTTGTTCCCAAATTTTCAATATGAACATATGTTATGTGTATATTTAGAAAAGGGTCAATATAATACCTTTCTAAAAGTTGTATAAGTTAATTTGGAATTAGCAGTCAATAAATTATATTCAGGTGAAATATGATCTTCCTAATTTTTTAAAAAGGGAATAAAACAAATTTTTAGTGGCTGAGTATTTTCTACTACATTACTTTTTTAAAATTGAATTCTTTATTGGTATATTTTATATACAGCTCACAATCACACTCAACACTGGGGAATTTATACCAGTATATGACATGTTAATTCTCATTTTTATCCATATCCCTACCCACCCCAGAACCCCCTCACCCCCAAAATACATGTGCTTTATTTTTCTTTTCAAATCATGTTTATTCTTTCCCCTCATTACACTCCCCTACCACATTCCCTTTGTCTACTACATTACTTTGTACAAGGTTCATAACAATCTTTTTAGGTTGTTGTGGAGATCTTGAATAATGTGTCTAATGTCACTTCAGTGGTAAGTGGCAAATAACCAATTCCAGGATATCAACAAAACCCATTACCTTAGCAAAATACCTTAGCAAAAATTCATTCTTTGGCTCAAGAGTCTTTGTGACTTAGGCTAAAATGTAAATGTTTTTGAGCATAAAATTACTCGGAGACACATCACTCCTGAATATAAAAAATGTTTTCAGCTTCTCTCATAGGAGGACAAAAAAGATGACTATCGAAAATCTAGAGTAAGATGCCACAGAAGGTAAAAAGGGCCCAGAAAAGCCACTAGAAATGACATCTTCTTTTTCATGGTCTTGCCAATGGCTAGCCTTGATTATAATATTTAGGTTTCTATGTTTATATCCTGTCAAAGGAAGCAGAATATCACATTCTATCAAGTCACTTGAAAAGAACCACTGATTTACAACTCCAAAGCTCTAGCAGAGTGTTTGATTTAAAGGAGTATATCTATGTAGCTGGAATAAACACACCACACTCCAGAAAGTCTGCAGATAGCTTCCCTGTGAGTAAATGGTAAGAAAGAGGACTTGTTTATATTCCTTCCCTTCCCCAGGGGTTATCAGGGCCTTTTTCATCACCTTGAAAGGGAAACAAATGATCAAAAGATGGATGACCTCTCGTCTCTTCCATATCTCTTTCTTGGTATGTCAAAAAGCTTTCCAGTAAGGCAGAGCAAGTTAATTATTTTCTTCTTCTAATCAATCAGTTATTTTAATGATGTGTGACGTGCCTGATCTATCAGTACCATTAAGATAATGTCTGTTCTTTTGGGCAGAAACTAGCTTATGGATAATTCACTAACCAACCTGGACTTTCAAAAAAATCAAACTCAGCCAGGCATGGTGGCTCACACCTGTAATCCCAGCACTCAGGAGGCAGAGGCAGGGGGAATCTCTGAGTTTGAGGCTTGCCTGTAAGTTCAGGGCCAGCCTGAGCTACAAAGTGAGACCGTGTCTCAAAAAAACAAAAAAATCCAAACTCATATTCATCTGAGTACATGATCCTTGGCTTCAAGAGGGGAAAAGAGACAAAGAGGCAGCATCTTAGTGTTTGAGTGCCAGTTATTTAAGGATTTTTTTAAAAGGCAAGTCTGACTCAAAGGTCCTTTACAAATTTTTAATTTCTACTGGTTTCTTTCAACATTTTCCTTTGTATTTTGCAGAAGTTACTGTTAAAAAAAAATGTTTAAATCATTCCTCAACATAGTTTCCATTCACTTCCGTAGTTCCCCAGAAATCTTTGTCACAGACAGAAAGAAAATTCTGGAACGCTGTCTGTATGTCCCAGCCCTGTTGGGGGCAGTGATAAAGTTGGTGTGAGAACATGAGAACACTTAAGAAGAGGTCAAGAGACACAGTCTTAACAGAAATTGGGAGATCTTGGCAGGAACATGAGCGTAATTGGTGAATATACACACTTAGTTCTGTTATTCATGTTCCTCAGGCCCTTATGGATTTAGCACGGAATTATACCTCACATTCAAGAGAGTAAATTCTCACCATTGCCCAAGCAAGAGTCTCACAAAGGCCACTGGGGACAGTAAGAATGGAAGGAATGTGCCTGGTGGGCCTGCACACTGCTGTCCCTGGGCTTGTTACTTTCTCTGCTGCCCAGGCACCTCCTGCAGTGCCAAGTAATCAGATGGGAAACTCACGGGTCTCCTGGGCTCACCAGCTGACAGTGGCTCTGGCCAGATGTTTTGCTGGAAGCCTTCACACCCCTCTCCCTTTAGGCAATAACAACACCATGGTTGTTGGAGGAGGGGTCCTGGGCCACTTGGCCACAGCTGGCATGCAGCTTTTGTTCTGGATGACTTCAGCTTGAAAATCTGCCTGAAGAATGTTCCTCTCTCAAAGAAAGGAAAACCTGATTGAGAGACAGACACAGGCTGCTTTGACATCTGAATGGGTGAATGGATGAGCAGGAGGGGCATCCCTTCTCCCTGTTCATAGATCACTCTTTGTTCAGCGTGAGGAACCCAGGGCAGACGTCACCACCAACCCTATCACTTGTCAGGCCTCAAGGATTGGCCAGCTTTCCCCGAGCCTGCTTCTTTCTCTACCATAAGTTGAAATATGTAGGCTCCCTGCAAAATAATGTAATGTAAAATCATGTTCCAGACAGCACACTGGTACTAAAGATGTGGAGAGGGAAGAAATACGTTTCGTGTGCCTAGAGAATCTACTGTGGAAGGCAAGGGAACAGATCATAAACACAGAGTTATGATATGGTGTCATAAATGCTTGTAAAGCACTGTGTGATGATGGGACAGCGTGAGAGAACAGTATAAGAGAAACCTTCAAAAAAATAAAAGGAAGGGTTAAGTTTTGAAGCACAGTGCCAAGGTTTTAGAAATCAGCCTTCTCGGCACACATCTTACACGTTCCAAAAACATAGAGAACGTGTCTGCGTGGCTCTTCATTGTGTCTTCAGAGCCTACCACATTGCCTGACACATGATAGATACTTGATAAATATTTGTTGAATTAAATGGTAAGTGAACTGATATCTTGACACAGATGGTATCAAGATTTTAACCTTTCTATCCACCATATATTGATTCCCTCTGATAAAATGGTGAATGGAGCTGCAGAAATCAAAACAAAGGAAAGCACTCACCCAATTCAATCCTGTAGTTAGTTTATAAACATCTTTTAGGTAGTGTATATTCAGGCCACACCCTATGTTCATGATTCTATTCAAATGGCGGTTAGTAGGTGGAGTGAGGCCACATAGAGAAGAACTCTCGGAGGAGGGATTTTTTACTTCTCCAGCCCCATGACTCTTTCTGGTGCTATACGCCCTGCCCTGGATGTGCCCAGGTGCTCATACAGAGTTTCGTCACCATTTTATAGAACTCACAAACTCATTCCCAAATTCAAGATTACTTTCAGAGCTTTTCTGACAAATTTGCTTTTTAATGCATACTTAAGTCCTCTAATAAACTATAATAACACTGCAATGAATGCAGGTAATGCAAGGCTTTGAGGCAGAGAAACAAAGGCAGGAAAGACAGAAGTTCACAAAAAGTAGAGCTCTTATGCCAATAGGGGACCAGGGACCTCACCTCATGAGAACTGCTAATTTGCACTGAAAACTAAAGGATAGTGTGAGGTCAGTGAAATGATTCTTGCAGACCCTCTTCCTCAAGAAGCCTTCGAGCAGCCTGTGGGGTAGTGGACTAGGTTTTCATTTATCCGAGGAATGAGAGAAGGTTGCTTCTACAGTTCAATCCTTGCTGACCTCGACTGGGAGCTAAGTAGGTTGACACATTGCATCAAGTCTTGGTTTTTCACATAAATACTTAGTGATTGATTTATCCTCAGAGAATTTTGAGACCCAGACCATTTTTTTACTCCTTTCTCCCACTAATATTCTTGGTAAATACAAATAGAGTGGTTTTATAAACACTCTTTTAATAAACCCCAGCAATAGAGCCAAGACTAGCATCCACAATCCTGCTTTCGGGAACAGACCCCCTTCCCTCAGATCATTATTCCTTGTGAAAATACCACATTCAGTTAAACAGACTTGCTGGTGTGGTCAAATAAAGTGGTAAAACCCAAAATAAAAAACCTTTTGTATGTAGGAATGAATGAAGTAAAATAATTCTCCTGCCAGCTCAAATATAGCTAAACATCTCGGGAGTTCCGTGACCTTCAAAATAAAGATGAATTTGTGAAGATTAGTACTGACAGCCATGGGAAGTAGAGAAGGATAGCAGAGCCTGGTCTAGCTTTTAATGAGGAGAAAAGAATCCAACCATTGAGAAGTCAGGGGCCCCAAATGCTATAGAGCAACTGAATATAACGTAAGCTTCCCAGATCCTGCTTGCTGCCAGGGTGGCTCCTCCTTTGAAAGGCCAAATTTCTCCAAAAGAATGCAAATAATATACCTTTCAGGTGTGGTGCCTATTCTTAATCGTAAAAGAATCATGTAAAACAAACATATTTATATAACAGTAAAATATATTTAAGAAAATATTCTACGTTAAAATGTATATATAATATAATCTTAACTAAAAAGTTTAATATTTAGGCAACATGAAAGCACGGAGTAATAGCAACCCCATATTTAATGCTTGCCAAGTACAAGGCACCTTTTTCAGTATTTCATATATATTAATTTACTCAGTCCTTATAACTCCATGGGGATATAATTATTATCTCATTTAACAGTTGAGGAAACTGAGGCATAGAGAGACTACATAACTTCTCCAGTCATGCAGACTGTTAGTAGCAGGACCGGCATTTTCATGTCAAGTATCCAAACTCTATACTTTTAATCACTATACTAATTAGAACTCAAAGTAGAAAATGAAGATTAAATTCTTTATAGACCCATATTGAAAGTGGAATATCATTGAAGATGGACCGGGCGTATTGGCTGCTCCATGTGTTAAGGCCACACAGCCAGTGTGTACATAAGCTACACCTGAGATTTGCCTGCTGCCATGGGCTGGAAAGTTCTGTCTTAAGGTGCTGGAAAACTGTCTGTGAGGTCAGGGACCTGACACCAAAGAAGAAAGAAGAAGTCATTCAGAAGAAACTGAAACTCCAAAACCATCCTCTCTGCTCAGAGCAGTGGGTTCTAAACTCACACTGCCGATATGATATGAGAATGAGAAATTAAAAACTAGTCCACCAGCAAACTTCGAACTTCCCCATGGAAATGCTGCCCATGGAAAACGACTCTCCAAGGTGAGTTCAGAAGCACATACGAAAACAAGCTTCCATGAAAGGCAGTAAGCAAATGCGTGATAAAGGCATCTGAAAAAGATTCTCTATAAGCTTTTTTTGGAGGGCTTAAGACTGAAAGAAAGAAATAGAAGTAAACATTTAGGAGGAAGGGAAAAATCTTTTAAAGAGGCAAATATAGATTCCAGTTATGAGAAAAACAGTTATTTAAAAATTTAAGCTTAAAATATAAGTAAATCTTCAAAGTTGCATTCAGGAGAAAATTAAAATTTAGACATAGATGTGAGGAAATCATTCAGAACACAACTTGAATTAATAAAGGGATGGGCATTTAAAACAAGATAAAATGATAAAGAAAATGAAAAACCTTAGATATAGGGAATAAAAATTAAGTGGTAGATACATGTTCAAATTTAAAGAAAATTATAAATCTTTAGATTGAGGAAAAAATGTAATCCAAATATGATAATTAAATATAAATCTGCACCTAAATAACTACCACCAAAACCACATTACATAAAAATAAAGATATCCAGTCCAAGCCAGAAAACAAAGATTGCCTTGTAGGGGAGGATAATGTTATTATTAATATAACTAACTTCTCATAAACAACAGTGGATTCCAGAAGACAATGGAATAATCTCTGTGCCAATGAGAATAACTATTATTTTAGCTTTTTATAGCCTGTTAAATGAGATCAAAATAAAGATATTTTCAGACTTCTAAATCTAAAAATATTTGTCACTAAGACTTGCATGGAAATACCAAAGGTTATCCAAGCAGTGATTGAAATATACTGCGAGTGATCACATTTTTAAAAATTATTAGACACATTATTAACTTCTCTGACCCCCCCCTTCTTACCCCCATCTCACTTCAAACACACTTGTTCTATCATTCTTGCCTCTTTCTGAAGCAGTTTAGAGGTCTTCTTTCATGAGTATCTTTATGAGGTGTGATCAAAAAATAAGGTGAATGCTGTTGTCAAGTGGCAGCCAGTAGAAAGACAGGCTCAGAAAACCACCATAGTGTGTCCTCATCTAATTCATTTATGGAATCTGGCACCATGTGACTTCTGGTTGTTCTTCAAAGTCAAAATGACCATGAAAGATAAACATTTTGAATTGATTTGGATTAGCAAAGAAGCCACAGAAGCACAACCAAAGACAACAAAGACTTTCAGAACTGTTTTAAAAAGTGAGAAGAATGATGGGATAAGTGTTCTCTAAGTGAGGGGGAGTATTTTGAGGAAGATTCATGGCAAGGTGCTTTTTATTATAATAATATCTTTAATTTAAACATTCACTGCATATTTTGATCATGCTTTATACTTTGGAACAGAGTTTAACCCAAGAGAACATCAGTGAGGTATAAGAAACACTGGCAAACAAACAAGTTAAATGCATTGAAACTTTATATAAGCATTGACAATACCAATATAATATCTGGTCAGCAAGAATATAGGAAAGGAAGGGTGACTTTGGAATTAAGAAGACCAGGAATACTTGTCTAATTCTGGAAAGCAGGAGATACTGATAAATTTCAGACTCTGAAATGTGCCAGGCGTGGTGGCTCACACCTGTAATCCCAGCACTCAGGAGGTAGAGACAGGAGGCTTGCTGAGTTCGAGGCTTGCCTGGGCTGCATAGTGAGCTCAGAGCTAGCCTGAACTACAAAGCGAGACCCTGTCTCAAAAAAAAAAAAAAAATTCAGACTCTGAAAAACAGGTCATAAATTTAATAGTATAAATTATGTTAATTGACAAAGATAATATTCTAGTTTGTTCACTAGTCATTTCTGAATCTCCTGAGACTTTTTTTTTTTAAATAGGCATTCTGGCCTTTGACAGTTGTCATGCAGTGTATTTCTAGAAGGCTTCTGTTTCTGTACCTTTTAACATAGCTCCCTTCCTGCCAGCTAATTTTGCTGAGCACCCAGGGTTTTTCATGAGTAGCTCAATGGGGCTCATCATCTGAGTTCTTGCTTTGGTGGTCTCCATGTTGGAGGAATAAACTATGAGCCGAAACTCTCAGGAAAACTCACGAGCCTTAAAGAGATGCTCCATGGGTAGGTGTCCTGGGGTTATAGTGAGAAAAGTCTTATTCTCCCAGGCATGTAGTGTTTTTCCAGGTGATCCATTTGAGGAGGTAATTCAGTAGGTCCTGATAATCGGAAACAAATTATTTTGAAGTGATGATTTAAATTGAGTATCGGCAGGAATTGAATATTTAGACATAATGAGTTTAATTGAGTATCAGGAAGTGTTTTTTACGATGATGTAATAACTGTTGGCATTCTGTATTGCAATGGCAGGGAGGTTTAAATGGTGAAGTGTTTGAGCAGTATTGCTTGTGAGAAAGTGCTTTTAAAAATATGCGAAAGTTATGAACTCCCTCTTTCACTGGGGTGAGAAGCAAGTCAGTCCTTGAAAGTCCCATAAAAATCCAGGCTCTCTCTGACAAAATTCAGTATCACATACCAGATCTTTGAGTAGATATCCACAATTTCTTTATGAGAAATATGAATCAATGGGGCCTACCTTGTCGGGAGCAATCCTATTTGGGAAAATTAACTGGACAGTTGGGACTATGACTGGGCCAAACCTTCCTGCCTGAAGACCAGCTATGACATCTGCAGACCCGCAGACTTTACTCTATCTTTGCCTCTGGGAACAACGAAGACCCCAATGGTCCCAGATGCTGTGATGCTCCAGGGCAAAGCTACACTGGGACCTTCATCTAAGTCATTTCTTATTGTTCTGATGTGCCAAACATGCTGCCCTCTGAGTGACCTGTTGTATTTGTTAGTCCTGAGATACCAGCTGTCTGAGTGACTTGTTACATTTGTTCCTCCTGACGTACTGCAACTATTGCCCTCTGAGTGACCTGTAACATTGCAGGCTTTGGAGTACTGAGTAAAAAGTGTAGCAAGCTCCCATAGTAGTCTTTGCTGCCTAGAGTTGTATGGATCAGGCCCAAGCTCAGCTTCTTCTCTAAGTTTCATTTCTGACTATTTACTAGTTATTTCACCTTGTGCTGTCAGATTCACAGAAGACTAGAACTTAACTGAAAAAGTTCTAATAACATTCCCTCCCACTGTTGCCTGCACTACCTCCTGCAAGTTCAGCATCACATGCCTACATAGGAAAAGCCAAAGTTGCCAGAAACGCAAATCCACTTCTTTCTCCAATACTGACGTAGTGAATTTAGGGTTTTTCAAAAGTGTACGGCATACTATGTTCATTCCACCTGCCTTTATTCAAAGCCTTTGGGATGTGGACCAGTTAGAATTTTAAAATCACAAGTTATCTGTGCAACTGAGCACAAGGGAAGAATGATCATTTGGTTCTTCCTCAGGAAGAAATCCGAAGTGATCCTGTCCAATCAGTCACATGGTGTCACTAGCACTGCTATATGTCTGTTCACTCTGTTAGACTTCAAATGCCACCTAGCTGGAGCTTGGCTTTGTTACTCAGAGAATTTCTAGATCTAGTCTACTATTTGGCATATAGTAGGCTCTTAACAGACTTTTGGTTTTAAGTGACTAAGAAACAGAATGAATGAAATCTATAAGATCAATGTGCTTATTATTTTCTCAGAAAATCTTTAATAGGTCACTGCCCCAAGTAAACTGGGTTAGTTTAGGACTACGTTGATATAGACCTGCACTTTCTAATATGTAGCCATATTTGGCTATTTACATTTAAATTAACTGAATTAAACTTTACCTTCTCAGTCATACTAAACACAGTTTAATAGTTCCATTGCTACAACTAATGGCTAAGTTCAGTAGCACACCTATAGAACATTTCCACAGTTGCATCAAGTTCTGCCACACAGGACGAGTATAGAAGCTCAGCTGGACTCCTACGTTCATATTGGACTCTACTAGTTAACAACTGTGCAGCCAAGAAAACTATTCAACTTTATATGGACTTGCTATTTCTCAGCCTGAAGCACTCTTCCCTCTGGCAGTAGACTAATCACTTCTCCTCTCGCAGGTTTGGGTTCATTTATAACATTCCTATGATGCCAAGCTGAGTGATTCCTTGGCAGGGTTAATGTTTTATGTGTTTTTATGTAATTACTTAATCAATGTCTGTCTCTTGGTCCAAAATGTTGGTTTTTGGGATAGTAACTGTCTCTAGGAAACCCCAGGATTTAACAGCTGGCCCAATTCTCAGGATTACACATGGGAAGTTAAAAAGCACACACATCAGTATTCCAATACACTAGCTGTGTTTCTCCCAAGTGCCTCAGAGGTTTGCAACTGTCTGATTAATTCTGTTTTATCCTAGGTCTCTTCTTGCACTGAAAACTGGAAGAAATGAGGTAGTTCCAGATGAGTGTTCCCTGAAATCTTCAGGTCAGCCTGTAGTACAACCATCAAGCACACACAGACCAAAACAGCCTCAGAAAGGGCCGCCCTCTCAGGCTCCTGTAAGCCTTCACGTCTGAGTTCATGTGGTTCTCACTCAGAAACGGAAGTGGAAAACCAAATAAAGTCAACTCCACGGAGGTCCTGGGACTTAACACTGAGCAGCCACACGAATACCAGAGTGATGCATCATGATTCATGTTATTACAATAAATGCCTAAGAAAATAATAAGGATTTGGCACTTAGTATAAAGCATTGGCAAGACAGCTCCAAGTTTTCTGCCCGTTGTAAAGTGTAGCCTGGGACATTTTCTTTCATTGAGTAACGTGCATTAGCAAAGTTATCTGTGGTAGTAAAGGACTTGCTCATAAAGCTTTATTAAGTGATGTCAGGACTTTTTCTCCATGTCCTTTCCTTTTCTATGGTCTTTTCTTTGCTGTGAGAGGCTTTATAAAAACAGTACATTGGGGTTTTTTTTTAACCAGTCCAATATTAGAAGATGAAACACATACCCAGAGGATTAGCAAACCAGAAATCACCTTTCTCAAAAAAAAATTTACTTTGAAAAGCAAGTGCTAAAAAGCTAAACAAGGATCTTCATGATTTAATATGTACATATTTACAGAAGAAACACTGCAAGGGACAGAAAGGAGCTCAAACAACGAGCGTTCCAATGGAGCTAATATTTAAGGGGTAATAGAAAGCAAAATGAAAAAGCCTGGTCTCTGTGCCCTCCTGACTATGAAAAAAGCCGTGATGCCTTACCAGGATAAACCTGAGTCTCTGTGATGGCTCAGCCAGCTTGTGGCAACTTAGAACACTTCCATAATGACCAATTTTAGGATGAATACATCACTTGTGATACCAGTTGAAATAGATAGAGGAGGTGTAGGTCATTTAGCTTATACACAGAATAAATATTTTCCTGGTGACAGGTCTGTAGTGTGGATTCTTTGTTTGGGATGACACAGTTGAAAGGGACCTTTCAAGGAATTAGTCCTACCTGGTCCCTGCTGAGTGTCAGAATCCCTCCCTGATGTGGCAAAATTAGGATAGGTGCTGTTCCTCTGGTCTCTTCCACTAGGATGGCCAGCCATCCTGGTATGCCTCAGAATCAGTGGCTTCATGGAAAGTAGAACTTTTAGTACTGAAATTGGGACAGTCTCAAGCAAATCAAAACACTTACCCTTACCTGTCATGCTCCATGGTCTTCCTGTCTCCTCTCCTGACATAGGGCCTTCTGTTGTCATGGCCAGATTATATATGTTATTGCAGACTGAATTCTTTGAAAGCCAGGATGGAGACATTCATCTCTGTAATCCTGCTGTGTACCCGGCATGGGTCTGTCAAGCACAGGGGAAATAATCCTAAACTATAACAGCAGGAGGTCCTCAGTGCTGAGGAGTGAATGAATGAACATAAAATGGGCATCCACTTCCGAGTTTCTCTCATTTCTGTTTCTGGCAGTCTCCCCTGTTCTCCTCAAATCTAGTCATGGACCCTAAGATTAGCTCTAGTATGTCTGCAGCCAGCACCCAGAGCAGCTAATGTATGCCTGTCCAAGGCTTCTGTTCTCCTGTCTCAAGCAACACAGCTCTGCTCTCCTGCTCTCAGCCACTGTAGTTGATGTCTTTGGCCATTAGGTGAGAGTTTTTCTGTCAGATGCTGTTCTAGTCTCTGTTGTTAACTTTCAGACTGAATACTCAGAATATGCCTGCTGGACCCATTTTCTGAGTGGGAAATCTTGGTGTGGTGGTGCATGCCTATAATCTCAGGCTGAAACAGGAGTGTCACCATGAGTTGGAAGTCTAAACTACATAGTGAATTCAAGAGCAGCCTGACTATGTAGCAAGACTGTCTCAGTACTAACTACCTCTCCTCCCCCACCAAAAAAAAAGCACAAGGGAGAACCTGGTTGTTCGAAGAAGTTAAAAATCTTGCCCTGGTTCCCATACTTGGAAACAGATAACCCAGACCTGACTCTAGTGCCTGTGCTTTGAATCACTTCCTCTGCTGTCAGACGCTCCCTGCAGTGCTGTGGGGAGTCAGTGTAGAGAGGACTTTTCTGTCTGAAGCACTGAGGCAAGGAATCACAAAAGACCTCTGTTTCCTGCTATACATACTGAGTCTGGGTCCTCTGGAGGTGAAAAGAAGTGCAGTACAGAAGAGCATGCCTGAATTTCAGGGAAGCCTAGCCCAGGGAACTAAAGGAATTGATGGAAAAACAGAAGGCTCTCTACCACTTTGTAAGATAAATGGGAAGCCAAGACCAAGCAAGGGTCCTACTCCTGTCTCAGGTAACACAGCCAGACAGTGGCACGCCAGGCCTGGAACCCTAATCCTCTCACTTCCTGCCTACATTTTTCCCTGCCCCCCCCCATGACTATAAAAAACACACAAGGCTCTTTTTACCACATTCTTCAGGTTTTAAAGCCACTGCTCCTGCTGTCCTCCCTCCCCAATCCTAATACTTTTTTTCTTTCTTTTTAACATTTGAGAAAGTTAACAGCATTTGAATTCCACAATGTCACTGTAACATGTAATATATAACTTTTATTATTTATTACCAAAATGCTTAGAGGCTGTAGAACACGAAAGGCCATTCTATTATTTCTGATGCAGCCCTACAAACTTTATTTCAGTCCCTGGGTGAGGGTGGGGAGGAACACAGCTGGGCTTGGAGATTTAATCTTCTCAGTGCCACAGGCCGTGTCTCCATGACTATTCCAGAATTGTGTGTGACTAGAAGATTTGTTTCTGCTCAATCTTTGCAGCCTTGAGAATGGCAGGTTCTCAGAAACACCTATCCAATCCCCCAAAACCAGCTGAATAAGCTAAGGGGAAAACTGAACCAGGGGTCTGGGTCACCCCCAAGACAGAAAATTCTATCCCTGGGTAGGGACTACAGAAAGCACAGAACATTCAAAGTTAGCTGGGAAAACTAACTGGAGATATTTTTGGTAATTTTAAAAACTGTGGCTCAGCAGATGCAGGGATTGCAAGTCCTCCAACCCCACCCCCCACAGACATCCATACCTGAGAACCAGAAATGTTGCTTGCACTAAAAAGGCATCTTCCAAGAGGACCTATGAACTTAAAACAAATGCGGTTTAATTTGCCATTCATTAGGGATGTATCTGGATTGATTTATTGTGCCCTGCTGACCCCAACTCTTTGGAATCACATTCCTTCACGATTAAACAGGGAAAGGATTCAAGCAGGACGTTCAGGGCTAAGGAGAGACAGTTCCAATGATATTTCAAATTGGTACGTATCAGGTAACCCAAAGGAAACACCCAGCCCAATTCAGCACTGAATATTTGTGAACCAGACAAGAGTTTGTAAGATTTTTGACCCAGGTTGCCCGAGCCTTTCCTAAGGGATGCAGCCGGCACAGACCACTATTATCCAGATTAAGGGCTTTTGAGTACTTCCACATTTAGGGTATTCTGAGAATGCCGAACCACATATAGTTGATCACAGAAATTGCAATCTCTTTTGATCCTGAGGAAGTCAGCTTTCCCTGCTAACTACACAGCAGCAGCAGGGAGGAGAGAGAGAGAGGGAGGAAAAGAGAGAAGGAGAGGAAGGAGGAAAAAATAAGTTTCTATTGACAGCTCAATGGGCCAGTGCTAATCAGAAAATGACAGGAAGCTTCATAAAGCACGAGAAAGAGTAATGCTACAGCAGTTACCCTTTAGAAATGAGACCAACCTCCTTTCTTGTGGGTGGCACAAATATAATTACAGCAATTAAGAGGAAAGACTATAGCTTTTCTCTCTCTCTCTCTCTCTCAGTGTGTAAACAAACAGTTCAGGAACTTTTAAGCCTAAGAGAATTGGTACACAGTTTAATTTTATCTACTACTGGGCCTCTCCTTGTTTTAATTGCCTTCCAGGAAAATTTCAAGGGGCTTTGTGGTTGTGGTTTTAGTTAAATACACACATTTACCTGGAGTGGGGGTCGAGAGGAAAGAACAGAGATTTCTCTGACTCTCCAGCTCCCTACCAACCAGTTAGCCCCAGGGTGGCCCTCCCAAAATCCACTGGGCTACGACTCGGACTAGACACCCTGTGCTCTTCTGCTTCCTGTGAGGCCTTGAACACTGGGTCTCCCTTGGAGCACGGCATGAACCTGACCTTTCTGAATTTCTCTCCCGAACTCTTCCTCCCAACCTAAGGTGGCATGTGCTGGAGTGCCTTACAAGCATCCTAATTATGTTTGCTTTTTCCTACTGAAAACCAATGACTAGAGAAGAAAAAAAAGAGGAATCTGGGGCACCAGATGAGGCCTGGAAGTTGCTCATATTCTGTGGTCTGGGATCTACTAGGAGGCCTTTCTCAGAACCAGCCTCCTCCTCACCCCACCCTCCAGTGGCTGACATTCTACCGTCTGTAAATGGCTGACTTCCCCAAGGTTTGCTTAGGATTTATTAATCCAGTTAAATAAATGAATCCCTGTCGGTTCACCATGGAACTTTGCTACACATTATTGCTGCTGTGAGAAACAGCTTGATTACAAATCAAAGGCTGATAGTTCTCTGGAGGATGACTTCTTACCTCATTTCTGAATAATCTGGTATATGCCCTGCAGTCTAGCTGTAAATCAGACCATCCTAAACATAGCCTCAGAACAATCGCAGTCCATCCAGCTATTTCCTCATGATACATTAATAAACACAGTGAAATTTAGTTTCACAGGTAGAAACTAATATATTTAGTTTAAGAATTGCTTTACATTGCTCTTCCGACATGCAAATGCCTTGTTTCCCTGTTTTTGGAGCATGCAAAGCAAGAATCTTTTTATGAGATGAGGCTGAGAGGAAAAATACACCAGTCTAGATTGTGAGACTCACTCCTTCTCACTAGTTCTGTGGCTATTTGTCCAGAAAACCAGGAAGGGACTTTTGTAGAATTTCCTAATGACTTATACTCCTAGGTCAGAGCTTTCTTTTTTTTTTTTTTTTTTTTTTTTTTTTTTTTTTTTTTTTTTTTTTTTTTTTTTTTTTTTTTTTTTTTGCTTTTTGAGACAGGGTCTCACGTTGTAGTTCAGGCTGGCCCTGAGCTCACTATGGAGCCCAGGCAAGCCGCCGCGAGCTCAGCAATCCTCCTGTCTCTGCCTCCCGAGTGCTGGGATTACAGGCGTGAGCCACCACGTCCGGCATTGTGGTATGCGGTGTTGATTGTTGGTGGGCGTGTCTCCACACCCAGCATTATATGTGGTTACCGGGGATCGAACTCAGGTCCTTGCGCTTGCGATACAGGCACCGGAACCACTGAGCTAACCCTCCGGCCCCGGTCAGAGCTTTCTTGCTACTCCAGGCTGTCTTCCACACAAAATCCATACAGGAAGCTCTCCCCTCTCCTTTCTACCCTCACAGAACCCACTGGAGTATCCTCTCCATGATTTGAAAAGTGCTAGAGCTGGTTGGAAGAACTGCCATTGGCTGACAAAGCTTTTCTGACCAGCATCCCCCACCTGAGGTTTTCACAGGAAGGGCATTTATGAAAGTGTCTCCAGGTAAGAAGCATTTATCAATGCTACTGAAAGCCTGAAGTTCAGTACAAAGAGAAGCCAGAAGCCCAGCAGCAACTGGGAGTCACTCATTACACAAGAATTGTGTTTACTTAGTAGTTTTTCCCATCATCCAAAAGGTTCATTCTGGCCAGTTGTTGTCAGTCTTCAGAGATGATTCAATATGGTGGTTGATAGAGGTTAGAAGAAAGTTGGAGGATATAGGCTCCACGTGTTTCCAGCTGCCCCAGCTTAAGACACCACACTGTTCCTTCTATTTCTCATTGCTGGTTGACATTTTTCATCTTTCAAGCCTTCTTGGCTTCATAATCTTTGCCTCATTTGCTCTATATATACCATTCGATTTAGAAGTCTTAACATGTTTGGCCGCTCAGTGTTATTCCCCACCCAAGATTCATAAGTCTGGGACCTTAGAAATGCCCTTAACATTTTTCTCCATTTGTCAATGGTGTGAAGTATAAAACCTCCTTCATTGGGTTCTTATGGAGTTAAAATAAGATTACTAAATAGAAAAATCTACAAAAACTATTAAATGCTCCTTGCCCAGGAATGAAAAGCTTGGATGGAAGGTCTCTGCCTTTTGATTTTTTTCTGAAGCTTGGTGCAGAGCTGAGGTTGGTAACCTCTGGAGCACATGATAAGCTTTTGGCATTAAGTGAACCTGCACTTCATCAGGTAAAGGAATACTTCATGCAAAGTGATGGAACAAAAGTACTTAGTGTCAGGCTTTTGCCAGATCGTTCCGTTTTGAAGCTCCAATTTGAACCAGAGCCAGAAAGAAAGAGTAGCTGCTGGCTGGCTAATGAAATGGGAATAGGAGTTTGAGAGCATTTCTTAGCATGACAGCTGAGGCATTGTGGAATACTGAACCACATAGAGCTCCTATTTCTCCTGATGATAAAGTCAGAGTGAATAAAAAGCATGAATATTTCAAATACTTTATGATAATTTTTCTGGGAAAATAATGAACAATAGAAATAACATGAGAGAATGAATGGGAAAAACCCATAAGTATATGCTTTTTCCCTCAACATTCTGTAACATCACATCACAGAGAAGAAAATAGAAAAATGTGTCTCTAGTTTATTTGTTTCATGAGGATACAAGTTTACATTTTATATCCAAAGAACCCTTCTTAGGAAATTGCTTTTGTACAAGTTATTATTCACCTGGGTCATGGGCAAAACAGATCCCAAAACATGCCTCATAGAAGCAATACTGGTAAAACCAAGCTGTGCAAGGTCTTCTTCCAGCATTCCAGGCCCTACTGCTGCAAATCACCCAAAGTGTAGTTGCTTAAAATTTTGTCATCATTGTCTCTTAAAAACTCTAGGCTTGGGCAGGAGGGTTAGCTCAGTGGTTCCGGTGCCTGCCTCGCAAGTGCAAGGTCCTGAGTTCGATCCCCAGTAACCACATATAATGCTGGGCGTCGAGACACGCCCACCAACCATCAACACCGCATATCACAATGCCGGGCGTGGTGGCTCACGCCTGTCATCCCAGCACTCAGGAGGCAGAGGCAGGAGGATTGCTGAGTTCGCGGCGGCTTGCCTGGGCTACATAGTGAGCTCAGGGCCAGTCTGAACTACAAAGCGAGACCCTGTCTCAAAAAGCACAAAAAAAAAAAAAAAAAAAAAAAAAAAACCTCTAGGCTCAGCTAGACAGCTCCCACACAGCCTCTACACATGGACTTTCTATGTGACCATGGCTTCCACACAGCTTGGTGGGTGAGTTCCAAGAAAGAGTATCCTACAAGGATACCTTCCACATATGATTGATCAGACTGGTGAAGATACCTAAGCCTCTTTGATAGGTGCAATCAACAAATGTATAGACATTTTAAAACCACCAGAATTAGACAGAGGAAATCATTTAGATATCATATAAGTATATGAATATTTTTTCTTTATTATAATTGGTAAAATAAAATCAAAGTACATTCTTGCTTTAGGAGTTGTACATTTCAGTGAATTACATCTGTTGTCAAAACTGTAAGCAGGTTGAGACTATGGAGTGAGCTGTGGACTGAGAATCAGAATATTCTCATAATGACTTCTCTACTAATATTGGAACATAGGCAAATTACTTAATAGCTACAAACCTCAAATTATTCACCTTTCTGACAAGAATACTATCTACCATGTGTGGTTCATGAATATGTACAAGAAAGCAATGAGATAAAGAATCCAAAAGGACCTTGAAGACTATCAGCTGTAATCAAGTAAGGAATCCTATAGGGTAAGAATTTTATTCTTACTCTCCTGAGGCCTTGTTTTTCTCATCTGTGAAACTGATCCATGGGAATTGCTTACAGTGGTCTCTCAGTTCATGGATTCTCTTGCTTGAAAACAATTTAGTTTGCAAATAGAAGTGTTGGGCAAAACTTTATTTTTGTTTGCAGACTCTGCATCTGGTGACAAACACAACCAGAGTTATCTTTTTTTTTTTTTTTT
>PVIC010017440.1:0-32754 GCA_004025085.1 Thryonomys swinderianus | reverse complement strand
ATAGTTATGTGCTGTATTGTAACTGTTCAAATAATGGGAGACCAAATAAACAGTGTTGGTCAAAGAAGAATGTAATAGAGTTGAAAAATTCCTATTGCCCAGCGATGTCATAGCCATCATAACATTGTATCTAAGTGCAATATCATATATTCCTGGTGATATGATGTAAAGCAGACCCAGACTTATAAATGTATACCACACACATTTAAGTACACTATACAATAGCTGCTAATGATAATAAACATCTATTACTAGTTATGCATTTACTATACCTTTTATATTCATTTTGGGTATGCTTCTACATATTAAAAGCAAGTTTACAGTAAAATGGCATGCTATAATATGCTGAAAGCGGCCTCATAGTTTTAGTGTTTGTTGTGTTTCTGGCTAGCAAAGGGAGGCCATGTCCAGTGACCAACATGGATCACCTAAGAGTACTCCAAAATGTTCACACAATGACAGTTTCTCAGCAGATGTTTTGCATCCTTAAGAGGCACAGGGCTGTCACAGAAATAAGACCAGCTAGTCAAGGGCTGGGAGAACAGGCAGCTGGCATGTGTAGCAATGGGTGAAAACTTCTGGCTTCTTCTTCCTGAACCTTTGCGGATCTTTCTATTTCCTTTCAGTTTCTCCATCTGCTGACATTTTGGAAACCAAAGCTGAACACGATATATCACATCAGCAGCTCTAGGCAGAAGGCTGTTTCAACCAAAATTGATTTTTAAATCTTTAATCAAGTAGGAATGGCATGTTGTGAATATTTCCAGGGAGTGAATTTACTAGTGCTTTAGGATTAGTCCAACCTAGGTATTTTGTAGAAGCTTAGTTTCATTTTGATCCTTGGTCAAAACAATGCAAAAGCAAAAATAACACTATGTAATTTATAACCCAAGTGAAGCATAGAACACAGCAGACATTCATCATCAGTTCTCTTATTAAAATGCCTAATGTTTAGTACAGATCTGTAATCAGATCTTTCATGTCAGAATTTGCCACAGTGAAAGAGAAGGTAAAACGTTTTCAAACACGAAAATCAAGATGAATCTGGGTATAGGAGTACATACCTATAATCCCCACACTCTGGGTGGCTGAGACACAGCTTGGGTAATTCGGCAATTTAATGAGACCCTATCTCAAAATAAACAGATAAAAATGGGTTGGGGATACAGTTTAGTGTAAAGGTCCTGGGTTCAATAGCCATATCACAGTGACATTTGTGCACTCATGTTTATAGCAGCTCAGTTCATGATAGCTAAATCTTGGAAACAACTAAATGCCCATCATCTCTAGACTGAGTAAGGAAGATGTTGTTTTTCTATAAAATGGAGTTTTACTCTGCCATAAAGAATGATAAGTTTGAGTCATTTATACTCAAATAGACATACCTTGAGAATGTACTCATAAGTGAAATAAATAGGTCACAGATGTGTAAATATTATATCATTTCTCTGGTATGAGAAACTGAAGATGTAAATGAGTTCTAGAATATATGATAGATTTTTGAAATAGAAAATATCCAAAGGAAAAAGGGTTGGAGTAAGTAATGAGGGGAGAGAAAATGTGATTTTTTTTTAAAAGTAACAATACTTATTTATATAGGGGGTGGGGAGCTGTAGAGTGGGTAGAGGAACAGGAAAAAATGAGAATTAAATTGTGTCACATGTTGGTACAGATTCTCTATATTGAGTGTGGTCATGATGTGTATATATAATGTACCAATAAAAATTCAATTTTTTTTAAAAAGACCAAGGTGGGAAAAGAGAACCTGTGATTGTCCTTCCAATACCTGCAGTATCGAGAACATATTTCAAATAAAAGTGAAGAGAAAGTGCTTCTTGGATTGTTTATGTCTCTCTTCATGTGCCCTTCACCTTCCTGCTCGCAGTGATTCCTGCCTCCCTTAGATTCTCCTCTCTTCTGGCAGCACCAGAGGTGACCTCTCTGTAGGCATTTACTAGCAGTTAATGAGTGGCTAGTTTAAAGGCCTTGGGCTTTGCCTCTGGCTCTTACCCAGCTTCTCATTAACTGGCAGGAAAGATTCCTTTCCATTTCTTACGTTTATATATTCTTAATAGAACAGGCTGAGGCAGACAGCCTTACCCTTTCAGCATCTCATTTGTAAATAATACTGTTATGAGTAATAGGAAGTGATCCAGCTGGTTATAAAAAGACACACATTTAATGGGCAACTCCTGGTAGACTAATGGTTTTGCTGGAAAAAAAAATTGCACCTGCAGGACACATTTCTCCTGTGTTTGTTCTGAACATAATTAGCCTGTATTCAGGCAGAGATGTGTACACACCTCTCTGGGAGTTATAAACCTTGAAATATACAAAAGGAAAAATTTTTACAAAACAAATATAGTGAATTTTTTCTCCCTAGAGACAAACATTATTCTATCTCAGCATCTTTCTTTCCTAAGGCTCAGTGATTTCCAGGTATGGGGAAAAGCTGCTTTGTACCCAGCGTAATGCCCCTTTAAAAATTTACATTCAGTCCATTCAACTTATGAATGTAAACTGGGAATATTGCCACGGTTGCCTTGTGTGATCATTACCCCTCTGCCTTTTCCTGACACTTGGCAGTGTATCTAATAAGATAGTTAACAGCATTTACTTTATCAAAATTTAATTCCTGTTTAACTTGATGGCTTAATATTTATGCCTATTAATTGCAATTGAACAAACTTTTTTTTTTTTGAGACAGGGTCTCGCTTCGTAGTTCAGGCTGGTCCTGAGCTTACTATGTAGCCCAAGCAAGCCTGGACCTCAGTAATCCTCCTGCCTTTGCCTCTGAGTGCTGGGATCACAGGCATGAGCCACCATGCCCGGCACTGTGGTATGTGCTACTGATTGCTGGTGAGTGTGAATCACCACACCCAGTATTGTTGTATGTGGTTACCAGGGATGGAACCAGAGACCTTGCTCTTGATAGGCAGGCTCTAAAACCACTGAGCTAAATCCCGGGCCCAATACTATGTAAGTCTTAAATAATTCATATTGAGGGCTTGATGTATTTTCTAACTCACTGTTAACATTAAAGGTGCTAAATTTACTATTTATAGTAGATAACTAATGTATTTGTCAAGGTTCTCTAGATAAACAAAAGGAGAGAGGGGGAAGAAAGAGAGAGAGAGAAAGGGAGGGAGGGAGGGAGAGAGGGAGAGAGAGAGAGAGAGATGGAGAGAGAAAAAGGTTTAGCTGAAAAAAAATAGGCCCACATAATTAGAGGAGCTTAGTGATTCCAAAATCCTCAACGTAGACCGGTAGACCAGTAGGCTGAACACTGTAATCCAGGGAAGAATTTCAGTTCAAGTATAAAGGGAGTCTGGGGGTGAAATTCCTCATTCCTTGACAGAGGTTAGTCTTTGTAGACTTAAGGTTTCAATTCACATTACGGAGGGTAGTCTCCTTTATTAAAGTCCACAAATTGTTATTCCTTCAGAAGTTGTGGAAAAAGATTTATCCCAGCCTCTGTCTTTAGCTTGTAGATAATTATCTTTTCTCTTTTTTTTTTTGTTTTTTGGGGTTTTTTTTGAGACAGGGTCTCGCTTTGTAGTTCAGGCTGGCTCTGAGCTCACTATGTAGTCCAGGCAAGTCTCGAACTCAGCAATCCTCCTGTCTCTGCCTCCCAAGTGCTGAGATTACAGGCGTGAGCCACCACGCCTGGCAATTGCTGGTAGGTGTGTCTCCACACCCAGCATTGTATGTGGTTTCCAGGGATTGAACTCAGGACCTTGCGCTTGTGAGGCAGGCGCCAGAACCACTGAGCTAACCCTCCGGCCCGATAATTATCTTTTCTTTATTTCTTTTCACATCTGCTTCCTCTAAACATCTCTGTGTCCATATATCCTTTGTGAAAACATCAGCCATTCAAGAGTAAGCCATCCTCATGACTTGTTTTAAACTTAACTGCTTCTTTAAATACCCTGGCGTGAACAAGGTCACTGTTTCAGGTACCAAAGTTGGGAGTTTTTTGATGAATTTTTAATTAATTAATTGGTACAATTTAAACATACATAATGGTCATATTTATCAAAGGGGGCTTGTACGTGTACATGATATAACTTGATTCCCATTTTCACTCATTATCCTTCCCTCCCTTCAACCTCCCCTCTCTATTTACAAAGGCTTTGATTCATTTTTCCTTCTTTTATCAGTTTTTCCCTCCCCCGCCTTCCCTCATCAGTTTTCCTTTCCTATGGAATAGTTTCTTACTATTTCATCTTATTTATTATACATTTTAGTTCTTATTTACCCTTCAGTTTCTCACACTATAGAGACAATGGTATATTCTTACATATGTGTCTGATTTATTTCACTTAAAAGTATGGTCTCAAATTGCATACAATCAGCTATAAATGTCTCAAATTTATCTTTCTTTATGGCTGAGTAGTATTCCATTACATTTTTAAAAAACTACCGTATCCTTTTAATTAATTCACCTATTATTTCTTTATTTATTTTTGAGACAGGGTCTCACTTTGTAGTTCAGGCTGACCCTGACCTCACTATGTAGCCCAGACAAGCCTTGAACTCAGCAACCCTTCTGCCTCTGCCTCTGCCTCCGCAGTGCTGGGATCACAAGTGTGAGACATCATGCTCAGCTCACCTGTTTATTTTTATCCATTCACTTATGGATGGGCATTTGGACTGTTTCCAAGATTTAGCTATTACACACTGTGCCACTATAAATAGGGGTACACATCTATCATTATGGTTCAATTCCTTTGAGAAGATACCCAGCAGGAGAGTAACTGGGTCAAATGGAACTTCTTTAACATATAAACTTAGTGAGTAGATACAATTCAATCCAAACAGTTCTGATAATGTTTACATACTCAAGAAAAAATTTAATCATTTATTTAACAACATATGCCTATCTGGAGTAAACTACTATCACACTTGACACATAAAAACTCAGGAGTACATTCATATAGAGAGCAAACAATTCCTTAAAATTACCAAAAGTTATATACATGCTATTTCTTTTTATTTCCAAATCACATTTATTCTGTGGGTGGGTAGGGATATGGGTAAAAATGAAAATTAACTTCTGTCATATACTGGTACAAATTCTCCAATGTTGAGTGTGATTGTGAACTATATATAAAATATACCAATAAAGAATTCAATGAAAAAACTTAGCAAAAGTTAAAAAAAATCCTACAAGTTAATATCAACAACAAAGCAACTATATTTGATGATAGTTAAACTGAGCAGGGGATATAACTATATTATAAGGTTTAGGTTAGAAAAACTAAAATTACTTTCTAAAGAGATTATAGATATGGCCATGTTGTGGGTAGTACTATAACCACAATTCTGTTTTTAATTCATTCTACCATTTTGAAATGAAATGATAATCTATAAATCATTTCCTATAGACCTGTATTCTATGGTTTTTAGTAGACTTAAAAGAGTTTTTTATTCCACAGTAGAAATCACTGATAAAATAGATTACCCGAAGTCTTAGGATCATGACATAGATTGGAGTGAAGCCAAAAACTCCAGCCAAGATATGGTGTAGCTACTTTGTGAAGCATAGAACAAAAAGCTCTGAGACAGAGGTTCCATGAAGCAAATAATGGATTTCATGACCCCCTAGAGATACCTTGAAAATATACTTAGATTATGAAGAGACTGTAGCCTTATCACATGCAGTACATAGTTTTATACTGTGGTTTTGCACTAGTTATGAGTGTGTTGCTTCGTTGATTTATAAGACTGTGTTAAGATTATGATGACATAGGGAGAATACCACACATACTACTCTCTTTGATTTAGAAATGCATCATTGGCCTTTCCAAGGAAATACACTGGACATTATAGGGCCTTGGGGACTCCTTCTCTTTTTTTATGGGGTGCTCCTATTGCCTCATTTTATTGTTATTCAAGGGTGAATTTTCTACTCTGGATACTACTCTCACCTTTTTACCCCCAAATGTTTTTCATCACATCTTTAAAGTGTCATTCAACTGTGAAGGCTTAAAATGACAGGTAAAAATAGTACCTTGGATCACCATGGAGCTATAACTTTGTTCTATGTGCAACTCTGCTCAAATATTTTCAAAATTAATAAGAATCTTCTTATTGTGTTAAACATAGAGGAACACAAAAATTCCACTGTGTCTCATACTTAATAATCTGCTGATATGCAATTAATCTCACAGAGAGTTTTGGGGACATTCCTAAATATAACTTGTTTGAGCACTTTTCATCCCTTTGAAATTTTACTATCTCTTTTGTGCCAGCAGGAGCTGCCTGAGAAGATGTTATAGTGTATAAATGATACTAAGGTCTCTAAAGCTTCCCTCTTCATGCGCTTCCTCATTCCATCTGAGTTTTAACATTATGTGTTCACTCTATATGTCTTCAGCCTATGTTTATTTCACAAGAAATGCTAAATTTGTGTCTAACATCTTCATTCTGGTTCCATTCTTTGAAGCCCACTTTTGCTCCTTCCTATCCAGTGGTGATTCTTTTTGGAATCATAGAATATGAAATAACATGGCTACTCATGATGGTCCATGCCTGTAAGCACAGCACTGTGGCAAGTTTAAGGCTACCCTGGGCTACATAGTGAGTTCAAGGCCAACTTCAACTACAGAGCAAAACCCTGTCTCATATCATAAACAAACAAAAAAGACATAACACTGTTCAGTTGAGACACAGAGTCCAACATTTTCATGTGTTCCCTGCAAGATCCAGGTTCCTATCTGGTCTAACATGGTACTAAGCTTGAACATCTCAAGCCAACTATCATAAATGATCTTCCCACTCTTCCTGAGAAAACAAAAAGGCTCATAAAAACAAGATCCATCATCATTATAAACAGTAATGTGGGACTAAAAACTCATTTATTGCAAAATGATATTGAGTTTCATAAGGATTTCTCAGTTCAGCATCCTGCAATGGCCTTTGTCCCCTTCTTGAACTGGCCGAGCCACTGCAGTCAATGGCTGATACTTGATTGCTTCTTTACCAGCACTAAATACCTTTTGCTCCTTTGGGATCCTTATAAATCTGAGTAATTAACTTTATGAGGTCTTTTTTTTTTTTTTTTTGAGACAGGGTCTTGCTTTGTAGTTCGGGCTGGCTCTGAGCTCACTATGTAGCCCAGGCAAGCCTTGAACTCAGCAATCCTCCTGTCTCTGCCTCCCAAGGCCTGGGATTACAGGGGTGAGCCACCATGCCCAGCACTATGGTATGTGATATTGATTTTATTGATTGCTGGTGGGCGTGAGTCATCATGCCCAGCATTGTATGTGGTTAGCAGGATCGAACTCAAGACCTTCTGCTTGCAAGGTAGGAGGTGGAACCACTGAGCTAAATCTGCAGCCCAACTTTATGAGGTCTTAATTAAACATTTATATTGTTGGCTGGAAAATGTTTATTTTTTGGGGGGGAGTATTGGCAATTCAGTGTTTAAAAATCTGATCTTTCATCATGAGATCTTTCATGAATAGCACAAACTCCATGGTTCTATTGAAAAGTTAATGGTGATAGCAATGCTGGGCTATACTCCTTTGCAGCCCAGTGAGCTGGAGATCATCTGTGGCTGTGCTTTTAAGGACTTGATCTTTATATATTTTCCAAGATCCACTTTCTGTGGGGAAGTTTCCTTCTTGGCTGCTGCTGATGGGGCAGGATACTTTCCAGCTCAGGGAATATGGAGCCCTTTCGGGGGAAATTTGCCACCTGGATTTAGTTATAATAGTATTTTTAGGTCCAAAGATAGCAAGTAAATATACTTTTATGATTTCTTATGTTATCTTAAATTATATTTTAATATCAAATTGTTGCTAAATCTTGTCTTTATGATTACTAATCATTAAACCCCTTAAGATAGTTTAATTGTAAAATTTCCATTGTTATTGTCAAGTAATATAAATGAAAACAAGTTGTTTTGGTGAAAAGAAAACCTGGTATTACTTTTTGTCTTTTTTGTAGGCAAATACAAAATCTAATGTCTATTTAAAGATGGTTATTTAGCTACCTTTAGAATTTCAGATTCAGAACTATAAAACACTGTATACTTTAAGATTTTTGGTTGGCATTTTTTCCCATATTATGTTTCTTTATGGTAAAAAAATTATTTCTATTTAAAAGACAATCTTAATATCATCAGGTAAACTACTAACCAATAATTTATGTATACTAATTATAAGTAGCAATGGAGTGGCAGGGTAAGAAATTAGTATTTGGTGAATAACATTTGGAAATATAAAAAAGAATATAATATCTGGACCTCCAGTTGTTCTAGTTTGGTTTCATTTAGCACAGAGACAAAATGTAGCCCAACCAGGCTTGTTTAACCTACATTAATTGATCGTGAAATAACTTTTGTCTGATGTATTCTGATCAAATCATTTTCAGAGGTAGATCTACTACATCAATATTTTTAAGAAACCATAATAAGATTTTCTCTTTAACTTCTTAAAGAAACCTTTGAAATAGAGGACTTTGGAAGTGACGGAAATGGGGCAGGAAGGCGTGGTCCCCAAAGAGATGGTGCCCCCCCGGTTCACTGTTACAGGAGAGCAGGGGAGCAGGGTAATTGGCCCAGAGCCACACACTTCTGGCATCTGATGGTGCCGCCAGCGCTCCTGGCTTCCCCAAACAAATAATTTTCTTTCTACTGCTCACTGGAACAAACTAGAATTTCAAACAGCAGTGAACAGGACCTCTTTCATCCCTGAGGCTTTTCTGAGGCAAAGAGCCAGTGCTCCTGCCATGACTGAGGTCTCTCTTCTGATGTTCCCCAGTTGCTCGATGAGATTCTGCTTTGAAATAACTGCAAAGAAAGGAATCAGAAGTGTGAGTGCTGGGAACGTAAGAAGTTCAAGTGTTTTTTTCCCTCTCTCCACATGGAATACTTGCACATTTGTGGAAGAAAGAACAATGGAGTTTTCCTTGCTGTGTGTGTGGGTGTGGGGGGGGGGACTGGAATGGGCGTTTTCCTTTCCAATCATGCTTGTCAGACACTCCTTGAAATGTTATTCTGCCTGAGAAAACTACAGAAGAAAGACGGGGAAACAAAGAAGCTGGGGTTTTCATTTTATGTAAATTGTTGTGTTAATTGGGGATCAGGTGGTGTGCTTCCTGAAGTAAGCAAAATGAAAACAATATTTATAGAAGCTGTCAGTCTATAGCATGTCCACTTCAGCTTTAACCCTGTGTGAAAATAGCAGCGCCTATTTCAAGATATATTAGAAAATTAAGATCTTGCACTAATAACTTGTCAAACTTGATGACTTCAAGGTCTCTTCACCAACACGCACTTACATTCAACTATATTGCAAACCTAGTTTAAGATTCTGAAATGTGTCTTTTATTGTTAATCTATTTTATCATTCCAATCATAATATAGTGGCTTTGTCTACATGGTTAGCTTTTGTTTTTTGAAATGGAATAAATAGTGATCAAGTTTGTTAAAATTTATGTTAATAAATAGATATAACACAATGTCTTTTCTATATAGAGATGGCCCAGTACATAGTTTAGATGTTGAAAAGCCAAAAATGACCGCTGTAGCTTCATTAATGATTGTCTGCACTGTCTGAATTTGTTATGTGATTACTTGATATTCTGCTTCATTTTGACTGCTTAGCTTTGGCCTTTGAGTGCTTGGCATTTTGCTCACAGGAAGGAATTTACAAACATGTTTCATGGCTGATAAATGTAATAGCACATGATGGTGTGAATCTTAATTAGACAGTCTGGCATCTCCAGTACATTAGGGTCAAGAGCTTTCAAGTATCACAATAGTGTGTTGATCTCATTAGTATATGTAGCTTGGGAACTGATAGAGCTTTAATAACATTTTTAAAAATTAGAATAATTAAAATGTGTGGTGTTTCCTCTTTCTTTTGGGTAAATGTTATTTTTCTCTATTTTAAGTTGGTTTAAAATTAATCTTCAGGGTTTTGACTTTATGATATTTGTGATTCTTTTGTAAATAAAAGTTTTATGGGGAGGGCTAGAGTGCCACAGAAGTGACATTGCAAAGTGGGAAAAGTCAAGGCCTATGTTAAGTGGGAAATAAGCTTTGATGTAAACAGCTCTTTACCTCAGAGAATTGCCTGAAAATATATTTTCCTTAAGTGTGCTAATACTTCCCTCTGGTTTTCAAGTGTAATTTTCTCTTTGATATATAGAAAGTGAAGGCAGAAAATTGTGTACCTGAAATAATTTTCATATAAGTTTACCTCGTGGTAAAGAGAAACACCTGAATACCCATCTATATCCCATATCCTACTCTATTTATCATTTATCAAAGATGTTTAACAAACATTTTTATATCCAGTTATCTACACTTATCTGCACTGGATATTGTGGAGCAAATCATGGCACTTGTGCCAAGATTCAAGATATAGTCTGATGGTAGGAGGGTGGGAACTACCTGAGGTTGGAGATGGGGATAAATAACAAAGTACATAATGACAGAATTTGATTATTATCCCACCAATAAAATGAGTATCTATGAAAATATACTTATATGAATACATGTTTGATGGAATAAATCAACAAGAGAGATCGAACAATAGCCATCATTCTTACACCTTTTAGGCTGACTTTCCAGTGGAGCATAAGCCAAACTCGCCAATTAAGTCTGTGAGACAGGAGGGATTATTGATAGAGGATTGGAAATGATCACTGACCCTTCTTATGATGAGTTTTCTCTCACACAAACTTCTAAATCATGTTTAATGGAAATAATAAAGCATGTGTAGAAAGGTAACCAGGAAGTAAAAAAGTAAATGAGCTACCCACGAACTTTGAGACAGGTGGCTGAGAGTAGAGGAAGATAAGGCATCATCAGAAATGTGGAAAGAGGTGTACATTATAAAAATAAAATTAACATACCAATATGAAGGCACAAAGAATACCGAGGAACTCACAATGAGTGGGTCACAGCCTCTAGCACGCCTTCTCATCCTGCTCTAGCGAGAATCTGAGCTCTCTCCTCTTCTGAACACTTTTAGTTACATCCTTCATCCCACTGACATTTCCTCTCATGTTAGGTTGTACTGGCCCCTTTTCTTTCTTGAAACTGGAATTAGTTGGATTCCATGCAAACTTTTTCCTTAAACTCTCAGCCCTGCTGCTCCTCTGTAGCCTTTTCAGGATCTGTTTTCTCTCCGCATATCATAGACAATGCCACTTCTCCAGAGATTATCTTCATCCTATGCTCACTTGACCTGTTTCTTTGTAGATTTATCTGCACCGTTAGCTTTAAGTAGCACCTAGGTGCCTAGAACTTCACCCTTAGTCCAAATCTCTGTCTTAAGCTCTAGAACCATCTACATCCATTGTTTAGCAGGACAGGTCCAAAATTAAATTCAGAAGTCTTGTCCCCATATTTTCCTCTTCTTCAATGATCAATCATAGGGATTAGTCAGTTAATCATCAGTTGAAAATACTACCTTAACCAAATCTCATGTATGATTGCACTATCCAGGGACTTTAAGTGTCACAGACCTAGAACAGCAGTGTTTAAAGCAAGATAGAATGTATTGTTTATTTAAGTTCATGTTTCTAATAGAAAATCATTTTGTGGCTGTCCAATGTATAGTTTGTTGTCAATATCTGATTTATATATACCAAACCTACCCTTTATAATTTATACAATTCAAGTCAAAATAGACTTTCTGTGTAAATACTGTACATTCCTATGCTGCATAATGGCATTTTAGTCAGATACAGATTGACTATTCAAAGATAGTCCCATAAGTGTATAACAGATGTGAAAAATTCATATTGCCTAGCAACATCCTAGCCATTAAAATGTCATAACATAACATAATACCTATGTTTGTGGACATACTGCCAGTTACATAAAAGTATGCACATACAATTGTATATAACACATAATTCTTTTTTTTTTAAGAGTAGAAAAACTTTATTGAGAGAAAAGCTTTTGCCTAAGAGAGACAGAAGGGGGAAACTGGAAAGGTGGGTAACCCACCCACTTTACACTTTGAGGGCTTTTATGGAGCAAAACCACAAGGTGGGGTGGGTTTAAGGTGGGATAGAATTACAGTCAGCCAGTAACATTGCAAATACAGTTGCTTAGGTAATATTGGGGCAATGAGAAATCACAAAATGGACAAAACCATGATCAACTAATAAGATTACAATAAGTATGGTTGTTTAGGCAATACTGACTAGACAAGGATCCAATGAGAAATCAAGTTACATAGGAAGCATAAAGGGTCTTTAGTCAGGAGACTCTCTCACGTGGGTCAAGGTCTTGACCCTCCACCCCAGAGAAATCAATTGTAGCCATTGTGGGGCTATTTTCTCCTTTGGCAATGTTGACTTTCAGTGAAGGTCTCCTTGACTATCCTCTATGTGAGCTTCTCAAGGGAGGGCCCTAAACTATCTACCTACCACATGTCTGACTAGCTTTCCTACCTATAATATTCCCTTCTCCTAAGAGGTACCCAAATTGCCATGAGGGGGCAATGGGCAAAGACTGATCTGACTACTTCAGTCTGGAGAAGGTTGTAGTTGTAATTGGCACTTAGAGTCACTCCACAGAGAGTCTATCTTAAGACCCTCGATAGGCTGACCACACATAATTCTTGATAAGGATAAGATTAAATATGTTTTTAGTTTATATATTGGTGGTACTATACTTTTTATCTGTATTTATAGTATACTTCTACTTTTCTTTTGCAAGTTTATTACGAAGCAGAGTGCCACATTATGCCAACAGCTTTAGAGACTGCATGTTTTCCAAGTGTCTTGACTAAATCCTTATGTGTTTCATTTAATCTCATCATGGCACAGGAATAATAGGCTTTATGTTGATTATAACATATTAATACTAGGCTACTGTATTATATTACTATTTTACCCACATATGTAAAGCAGAGGTATGTGGTCATGGGCTATTTTAGGTAGAATTTTTGTGTTTATATTTAATGACAAAATCCATTAGGGCTTGGAATCCCTGTTATCAAGTGATGTATGAATATATTTGAAACAAAGGTAAGAGATTTACTTCTCTACCTGGACAAAAGAGAAATTATTTAAATGCATTGTACTGGTTTTGATCTCATTTGTTTCTTTATTAGTAGTTAGTTATAGATATGGTACTTGTTAAATCTTTGGATAAAGAATGAACATGCACAGAAATTTAGGAAGAAAATCTAATCCAAACCTTAGTTCTTTATGGATCCTGTCTACTTGCATCTGTGATGATGGATAACACCATTAATAGGAATTACTTTTACCACCCTTAGGCTTAAGGGTGGTAGTAATAAAAACAGAAATACATTCCAATTTATAAAAAAAACCCATGTTGCCGGGTGTGGTGGCTTACGCCTGTAATCCCAGCACTCGGGAGGCAGAGACAGGAGATTGCTAAATTCGAGGCTTGCCTGGGCTACATAGTGAGCTCAGGGCCAGCCTGAACTACAAAGCGAGACCCTGTCTCATAAAAAAACCCAAAAACCAAAAACCAAAAACCAAAAAACAAAACAAAAAAAAACCCCATGTTTTCTTTTAAACATAAAATATCAACAGAATTCTTTGGTTTTAGTTCATGTTAAATGGAAGTTTATTAATGATTATTAGCATAAAAATATAACATCCCTGAAACACAATTCTGACTTCTGAACTAAAATGCAGATATCTTAACCTTGGAAGAAACCTCAATAAAACATGGTCTACAGCTCACAAATTGGTATGTGTAGCAGGGACTTCATTCTGTATGTGCCACATGTACCATGCCTCTCCTTTCTCATCAACTTCATCTCATGTACATTTGTGCACCTTTGAAGATAATGGACTTTGTGATTCCAGCTGGCACAACCCACCTGTACCAATTAAGCACATCTGCCAGGTAGTGCTCCAGTTCTGCTCCCACACTGTCAGAGATGGGAAAAGGGAGCTGTTTCAGGCAGCCCTCCTTGTCATAAGTCAAGCCCTCCTTATCAGAAGATTGAGCAGCAAGTTCATTCCCCCAAAACTTCCAACTAAAAGTTAAACTATGTGAGACAACCTGTGTGCCTCTTCCACACAACCAAACGTGAGATAATTGGTGGTGTCTGTCATGTCTCCTTACTTCATGCCAGAGATTTTCTTCTCAAGGTTAAATACCTTCAGTTCCTTTAATGTTTCTCATTTGGCATTCACCACCCTCATATTCCTTTTTTGACTAAATGTAATACCATTTGTCAATGACCCCTGCAAAATATGTTTCTGAGAAGGAACACAGTGATCTACATGTGGTCTGCCCAGCCCCAGCCCAGGTTGGAGAGGGGCCATTAGCACCTATGTTCTGGGAATTAAACTTCCATTAATGAAATTGAAGGCCACATTAACTGTTTTTAAGAAGCTGGTAACAGAGATTAAAATGATGGCTAAATCATGAAGTGAAACTTGATGACATTTAAAGGAAGGATGATGTGCTTTAGAAGTTAGTGAAAGTAACAGAGGTGCATTTTAACATTGACAAAGACCCTTGTCAAAGGACACAGGATACTATAGAAGGAAAGGAACATATTAAAATCTGAGAAAAATGAACACAAACTCTAGTGGATATATTTGAGGTGAGAATGATTATTTTTTCCATTTTCATCTGAAATGTGGTTATCACTGTTTTATACTTTATAAATATTATCAATCTATCCATATTATTACTCTATTTTAATATAATATTTTATGGGGCCTGCTTAGTACTTGGATGGGAGATATGTAATATTTTATCTTCTACATAGCCAAATATTTGGCCCACTTAATAACAGTGGTACTCCAATACACATATAACTGTGTTTTTCCAGGTTTAAAAATGATTGGAAGGGGCCAGAGATTTAGCTCAGTGGTTCCAGCACCTGCCTAGCAAGCTCATGTTCCCTGGTTTGATCCCTGGTAACCACATACAATAATACCTGGTGTGGTGACTCACACCCACCAGCAATCAGTACCACACACCACAGTACTGGGCGTGGTGGCTCATGCCTGTAATCCCAGCACTTGGGAGGCAGAGACAGGAGGATTGCTGAGTTCAAGGCTTGCCTGGGCTACATAGTGAGCTCAGTGCCAGCCTGAACTACAAAGCGAGACCCTGTCTCAAAAAAGAAAAAAAATTGGAAATTTGTCAAGGGCAATTCATATTTGTATTTCACTTTGGAAAACAATCTCGGGCAAATTTCTTCATTTCCCTCAGTTCCATCTTTTTCATATTCCTGAAGTCAACTTCTGTGATCAATCACTGGTTGCAGGTATGGCCTCATCTGAATCTAGGTCATTCACACAGGACAGAAAAAAAATAAGTCCACTAACTTTAATACTTTAGTACAAGAATTTGCAGGCAAACGCTTCCAAGGCAACAGCAAATATGATTTCCTTCAAATCTCTTTTTCTTTGCCTTCACCAGTATTTGGAGGTGAATATCTGTAAAGTTAATGGACTTTAACCCTTCAATGTCTTGTGTTCCATTTTTGGAATGACCATAAAAATCAATATAATAAATTTTTTTCTTTTCAAATTCTTATTCCTTGCATTTTTCAGTGTGACATGTGAACTTTATGCAAAAATTCAGTCTTTGGGATAAATAGGTTACATTACAGAACCCTACTTGCATGGATACCTTCCAATTTTCTGAGTCCTCAATTTTTGTATTAATACTCATAGGCTGTTTTGCTAGGAGCATGTTATGAGTTATAGCTAGATAGCCCCTCAAAAACTCCTACACTCATAGGTGGGACATTTGGAAGGTGGTTGGGTCATCAGTGTGTGATACTGCAATTAAGAAAGTGATACATACACCCATGTTCATAGCAGCTCAGTGTGTGATAGTCAAATCTTGGAAACAACCCAGATGGCCATCAACTGGAGACTGGGTAAAGAAGATGTGTGTGTGCTTTTTAAAAATAAAATGGTGTATTACTCTGCCATAAAGAATGACAAGTTTGAGTCATTTATGTGCAAATGGACACACCTTGAGGATACACTAATAAGTGAAATAAATAGATCACACATACGTAAATACCGTATCTTTTCTCTGGTATGAGAACCTGTAGATGTAAATGAGTTCTAGGATGTATGATAGATTTTGTGAAATAGGAAATATTCAAAGGGAATGTGGTGGGGGAACGTAATGAGGGAAAAGAATAAATGTGATTCACAAAGAAAAAGAAATAGCATGTATATAACAGGTGGGGGGATTGTGGGTGGGTAGGGATATGGGTAAAAATGAGAATTAACTGGTACAAATTTCCCAGTGTTGAGTGTGATTGTGAGCCGTATATAAAATGTACCAATAAAGAATTCAATTAAAAAAAAAGAATGTCTGGTACTGGATTAGGTCACTAATTCATTTGTCATATTCTGGGTATGGATAATGGGAAAGCCCATGTTGGGTGTGGGCAGCACCACGTAAAAGGTCCACAGCCTGGATATGTCAAAAAGGAAAGGGAGTATTCCTGTTTCCTGCTTTGGTGCTTTCCTGCCTTTTGCCTGCAACACCATGGACTGTTTCTCCTCTGCAATTCTCTGCAAGGCCTCTTTTCCATGCTGCTTTGTCTTGGAGATAGCTGACTACAGGAACTCCACAAATTGTGAGCTGAGATAAACCTTTTTTTTTTTTTCTTTTGAGACAGGTTCTCGCTTTGTAGTTCAGGCTGGCTCTGAGCTCACCATGTAGTCCAGGCAAACCTCAAACCCAGCAATCCTTCTGTCTCTGCCTCCCGACTGCTGGGACCACAGGCATGAGCCACCACGCCCGGCACGGTGGCATATGGCACGTGGCATGTGGCATTGATTGCTGGTGGGTGTGAATCTCCACACCTAGCATAGTATGTGGATACCGGGTATCGAACTCAGGACCTTGCGCTTGTGAGGCAGGCGCCAGAACCACGGAGCTAACCCTCTGGCCCAACCTTTCGTTTTTAAACTTGTATCAAGCATTATGTCTTAGTGATAAGAGTAGGAACTAAGACAGAGGGCCCTTCAAATTTATGTGAGCAATAGGCCATGCACGCTTGGACACACTCTGTCTATCCTTTCTGCACCCCTGTCAGCTTTTCCATTTATCCTTGTATTGGCTTAATTTGGGGTTGTGGGGCTCTGCCTTGGTCCTTGATCCTAGGTACCATCTCAGTATTCAATACACTATACCAGTGTTTTTCACCTTTCACTCTGCGCTGGGGATATCTCTCCCTGCTTTTTCTCTCAAGTCCTTTTCCTCTTGCCCAGGAAATCTGTCCCTTTATTCTCAGTCTTAGAAGCATCTCCAACTCAGATACTCAGGGGCAGACTTTTTCTGCCTTCTAGTTATTGAAATAGAATTATTTATTTACTGTTCTTTGAGTCCCTGAAAATTAGCTTTGGCCGTTACCACTTGAGCAAATATGGCTGACTATTCTGCTGTACTTCAGCATCTCATCTTGTTGCCTCAATGGTTTTTTTCCACTTTAGACTAGCCTTCGTGCACATTTTAAGGAGGCCCTGATTTATTCTTCCTGTCAGTGTCTGCCACGATGAAGAAATCCCCCATGTCTTATGGCAAATGCAATATATTTTTCTGCAATTTAATCAAACCACATATTCAGTGAAACAAGGAAAATCGGTACAATCAAGAGAAGCCAAAATTATTGCCAATTATGGCTTTTCCAAGGGCTTTGGAATCTGACACCTTGTTCTTGGCATTAATTTCCAACAACATCCCCAGTGACAGCAAAAATCATCATTGGCAATTCTGCACTACCTTGGCTTTTTAAGTTTATAACATAAGTATAAATAGTATCTACTTTCTACTTTGCTTTAGGTACTATGTGCAGAGACTGTGTCTACTTGATCCTTGACAGCAGGAATAAAAGATGCTGGCATTACCTCATACCTGCAACCATGAATAGCACAATGCTTTAATACATATTAAGAGCACAATAAATGTTTGTTGATTAATTGGATCAATAAATTTTTGAATAGTGCTGCTATAAAATCAAGAATGATACATGAAGCTAGGGAGAGATTGTATCCTGGGAATAATAACTGGAAATTATTATCAGGAAGACTTTTTTTTTTGTTTGAGACAGGGTCTGGCTTTGTAGTTCAGGCTGGCTCTGAGCTCACTATGTAGTCCAGGCAAGCCTCAAACTCAGCAATCCTCCTGCCTCTGCCTCCCGAGTGCTGGGATTACAAGCATGAGCCACCACGCCCGGCACTGTGGTATGTGGTATTGATTGCTGGTGGGTGTGAGTCACCATGCCCAGCATTGTATGTAGTTACCAGGATCAACTCAGGGCCTTGTGCTTGCAAGGCAGGCACTGGAACCACTGAGCTAAATCTCCAGCCCAGGAAGACATTTTTTATCAAATTGTCATTCAAGTTTAAAAAGTATTATCCTGTTTAATGTACTCCAAATGTAAGTGTTGTAAATAAAGTTTAGGAATTATAATTTTTCTCTGTAATTGGGGTATCTACTAGTATGTACTGATAAAATTCTCAGTGTATTTTAAAAATGCACAGTGCAATTTACCATTTGAGCAATAACTCATCCCTCCAAAGGTAGGTTTCAGAAAGCAATTCAGTTCATATCAAAATTTTTATTTTGACAACTATATGATGTAATTTAATAGTAATTTGCTTATGTTGGGAGCTGAATTATAGTTATTAGTTGCCCAAAGTTGTTTCAACAGACCTGACACATTGCACATATTAAATTCTAGATGGATAGTTAGGTAGATACATAGATAGGTAGACAGATAGATAGATGCATGTGATACAAGAGTAAGGGAGTATCTTGGAGGTTTTTCAAGTATTTGAGGATGTGGCATGACTTGAGATTGCTCGTATTGTTTTTGAAGGATGTTAACAAGCTGGCATTTTCCCGTGCTTTGAGAGTCATAAGTACTCACATTGTCAGTGATTTCAGAATTTGAGATCTGCAGAATTTGTTCATAAAAAACTCCAATGTGGCTTGAAGCACAACTTTTATGAGACTCTTTGATTTGTTTCACAAAGGTCAAGTTCAATCCTGGTAGCATGTTGTAGGAATGTTTAATTTTTATTTATAATCCCTTCTTCCTCCTACTGCTTTGCACATCCCATCAGCCAGCAAATAAAAATCCAAGCAGTAAAGTTTGTTAGCTAGGCATACTCTGTAAAACACAATGATTTATTCTTTCAGTGACCTTAATGATAGTTTTAGTGTAGTAAATTTTTTATTACAGTAAATTATTTATTGCAGTAGAGCTATGTGAGTCAACAAGGAATGTGGAAATAATGGTGGAGAAATTTATGTTGCAATTCTGAAGTCTTGTCTTCATGCACTGCTGCCACCACTCCACTTGTGTTTCTAACAGAAACTTACAATTATATGATCTAAATGCTCAAAAATAACATGGGTACAATGGTTTGGAAAAGGTGTCTTAGTTGCTTTTCTTACTGTTGTGACAAAATACTTGACACTCAGAGTTAAAGGAGGAAAGTTTTATTTCATTGTAGTCTGTAGAGGTTTCATTTCACAGTCAGTTCTTTCCAAGGTAGGGTGGCATAGCACAGGGACATGGCAAAGGAGAAAAAAACCCATGGAATGGCAAGTGGAAGGCAATGAGCAGCAAGCAGCATCAGCAAGTCTGCCTTCCCTATCTCCATTGATTTTCCATCCAGGCTATAAGCCTATTGAATGGTGACACCCACAAACAGGCTGGGTATTCCATTGTCTATATCCAGAACTATGCTAATTCCATTCAGTGGATTAATTTATTAACACACAACTTTAGTCCCAGTATAACATTCCTCCCATCCAGCCAGACCCAGAAATCCCCACTTGTGAACACGTGAGGCTTTGAGGAGATCTCTAGTTACAAACCATGGTAGAAAGAGAGCTACACAATTTCCAGAGGCTTTCCCTGAGAGGGGTACCTGTAATTCTTCATGTTCATTTTGGAGCCAATTAATTCACTGATTTACTACCAGAGAATGTTTTATGTTACTACTCTCTAGAAAGGATCAAGATGCTGATATTTTCCAAGCTCTTGATATCTTATAAGAGATGTAAAGACCTTATGTGAATTATCAAAAATGTGTCTATCCATCTTCCAGTTTACCAGTTTATTTCCAATTAAATTTTTCTTTATGTGTAAGAAGAAAAAAACCCTAACCTGGGACAGTGGGGCAGAGGAATGGTGAAGATCAAATTCCTTTCTCCTTTTTGCCCAATCACTTGTAGAAGCGATTGCAACAAGTTGAAATTTAACATCTTCATAAATTGTACGTTATTTGTAATTGTAGATGTAAGGATTATTAAAATGTGCTACACAATCAAATCATATACTTTTATTAAGAACTCCAAGGTTCTCTGTGGTCTTGAAATCTTTGAATCAAAATGAAAATGACAGATTATTTCATTTATTTATTTATGTAATTATTTATTTAGTAATTTTTATTGCTACTAAGTCTGGATAGTAAATTACCACATTTTCTATTCATTATAGTACTAGGTTAGTCAAGTTTTCCATGGTGTGCCTAAAGAAAATCATGAATTATAAAATATTTTAAAGTAACTAAATTTTCATTCTTTTTTTTTTTTTCTTTTGAGACAGGGTCTCGCTTTGTAGTTCAGGCTGGCCCTGAGCTCACTATGTAGCCCAGGCAAGCCTTGAACTCAGCAATCCACCTGTCTCTGCCTCCCGAGTGCTGGGATTACAGGCGTGAGCCACCACGCCCGGTTTAAATTTTCATTCTTTAAGGAAGGACTTCAAGAATTCACAGTTAATGGTGCATTTTTGAGATCAATGATTATTTTTCCTTAATTTTATGAGTAAGTCTTGTTATGTTGTATCAGGGAGAAAAATGATGTCTTTTCTATCATTTTATATCATTCCTTAGTTTTGTGAGGTATCCTTATGTTTTACAAAAATGGTGTATGATTTATCAACTTTTAGTTCCAATGCATTTACCTTTGTATTGCTTTCAGAAATGAAAGCTAATTTGGGTAGCCTAAAACTGTGGCATTACAAACACTTCCCTGCAAACATTTAAAAGTGTCACATCTACTGTCATTTTACAGTCTTTAATCTCATTTGAATCTCTTCTAGTGATTTTTTTTTTGAGACAGGGTCTCGCATTGTAGTTCAGGCTGGCTCTGAGCTCACTATGTAGTCTAGGCAACCGTCGAACTCAGCAATCCTCCTGTCTCTGCCTCCCGAGTGCTGGGATTACAGGTGGGAGCCACCATGCCCAGGTCTCTTCTTGTGATTTTTCTCTTCTTTCTCTATTTTTTTGATCATTTTAGATACTATTGAGGGTCAAGTACTCTCCTGAAGAATAATTGTAGCTTTTATAGCAAGTAATTTCTAAGTAACACTTTCATTTTGAATTTTTAAGATCCACTACTTATTTTTCCATCTATAATATTATCTTGATTGAGGTAAGGTCTATGTATTTCCATTGCTTCTCAGTAGACACATTCAATGGCTGACAGTCCAAATATTTTTATGTAGAGACCACGGTCTTTGAAATCTCAGAATATTTGTGTTGAAATCAAAAGCACTTGTACCACTATTCAAACAGTGAAGAAAGGTATTCAGCTCATTAGACCTTAGTCAAATACAATTTAATTCATAATGATATATTACCTTATACCTCTGAAAATAGCTAACACAAAACAAAACAACTTGAGACTTTACCAACTGTCATTAAGAATGTAGGTGGAATGGAACTCACTACTGGTATGTATGTAGAATGGTTCATTTACTTGTTAGAGGATTCATCAAAAGTTCAACATACATGTAACATATAATTCAACCTTCTACAACTACTTAGTTACCTACGACACAATAACATAATCTGTATGTTAATGGTAATTTCATTAAATGTGTATAACAGCTTTGGAAGTATGGCCATTTTTACTATGTTGGTTCTTACTACCCAGAGCAGAAGATATCATTTGATTTTCTGATATCTTTTACCTTCTTTTTCAGAGTACTATAAATTTCTATGTATAGAGTTTTATTTCCTTTGATTTATTTCTAGGTATTTCATTTTTAAAAATTCTATTGTGAAAGGTATTATTTCTCTGATTTCCTTTTTAGTGAGTTTTGTATTTGCATACAAGAATGCTATTGATTTTTGAGTGTTGACTTTGTATCCAAGTATACTTGTGTACAGGAATGCTATTGATTTTTGAGTGTTGACTTTGTTTCCAAGTATACTACTGAATTTTGTTATTAGATCTGGAAGGTTTTGATGGAATTTTGGGGACCTTTATGTGGACAAACATGTCATGCAAATAATGATAATTTAACTTCTTTCCTATTCTTTATTCCTTTTATTTCTTTTCTTTTCTAATTTATCTGGTTAATGGTTCCAGAGCTATGTTGAATATAAATGATGTTAGTGGACATTCTTGTCATATTCCTGATTATCATATCTTATACAACTAGAAGAAGTATGCCTAACTTATTGGAACTGGAAGAACCTTGAACAGTAAAAAAAAAACAAAAAAAAAAACTGGCAACAAAAGCAACATAAGAGGCATCACAATCCCTGACTTGAAATCATACTACAGAGCTACCATAATAAAAACAGCATGGTATTGGCAAAAAATAGAACCAAGGATCAATGGAACAGACCAGAAGAGGCAGAGACAATACCAAATACACTCAATCATCTTATCCTTGATAAAGGGCCAGACACATCCTTTAGAGGAAAGATAGTCTCTTTAATAAATTGTGGAAAAAATTGGATTTCAACCTGCCAAAGACTAAAACAAGACCCATGTCTCTCACCATGCACTAAGGTAAAATAAAATATGTCAAAGATTTAAATATAAAATAGAAACACTGAATACACTGGGGGAGAGAACACGTGGAACTCTTGAGGACACTGGGGAAGACAAAGACTTCATGAACAAAATCTAAATGGCACCAAAAACAGTGCAAAGAATTGACAACTAGCATTTCATCCTATTAAAAAGTTTTTGGCCGGGTGTGGTGGCTCACATGTGTAATCCCAGCACTCAGGAGGCAGAGACAGGAGGATTGCTGTGTTTGAGGTTTGCCTGGGCTACATAGTGAGCTCAGGGCTAGCCTGAACTAAAAAGAGAGACCCTGTCTCACAAGAAAAGTTTTTGTATTATAAAATAGATCACCAACAGAGTGAAGAGATAATCCACAGAGTGAAAAAAATATTTTAACTAGTAGCCCCTCAGATAAAGGACTAATACCTAGGACATAAAAAAAAAACCTGAAAACAAATCCTTAAATTTAAAGACCCAACCCCCAAATGGGCATCTGAAAAAAACAGACACTTTTTAGATGAAGTAAAAATGAAAAATATATGAAAAAAAGCTTAACATCACTAGTCATCCAAGAGATACAAATGAAAACAACACTGAGATTTATTTCAGTCCAGAAAGAATTGCTGTTATCAAGAAATCATCCAATAATGAAGGCTGCTGGGTCTGTGGGGAGAATGGAGCCCTCCTCTGTGGTTGGTGGGAGTACAAATTGGTGTAACCACTGTGAAAATTAATGTGGAGATTTCTCAAAAAATGAGGATTAGAAGTCCCATTTGACTCAGCTATTTCTCTACTAGGAATTTCCCCCAAAATATTGAAGAATCATACCACAGCAATACATCTCCACTCATGTTTACAGCAATACATTTTATAATATGCAAGTGTTGGAAACATCCCAAATGTCCATCAAGTGAAGAATACATTTAAAATGTTTTTTAAAAAAAATATAATGGAGCACAACTCAGCCATAAAGAAAGATAACTTGAAACATTTATAGCTAAACGAGTGCAACTCGAGACTGTACTCTTAAGTAAAATATACCTGACACATATATGTAAATATCACATTTGTCTCTCTGATTTGAGAAACTGAAAAGGTAAATGAAGGCCAAAATATATAATAGGTAATTTGAAATAAGGAAAAATTGTTCAAAAGGAAAAGGAAGCTGTGAAGGGTGAGAGGAGAAAGGAAGGAAATATCAGAAAAGAAGAAAAAAATGATATAAGCAGGGGGTTGTATGGAAGATGAGGATTGGAAGAAAAAGAGGAATTAATATATATCACATACAGGTACAAGTTCCTTTTAATGAATGTGACTGTTATATATATTTAAATTGTACCAATTAAATTCATTAAAAAGCCAAAATTGTGTGTGAATGCTTATTATAGCTTTATTTATAATAACCAAATACTAGGAACCACTCCATCAACAAGTTAATGCACTGACAAAACTTGGAACACCTAGTTAATTCTACTTGGCAAATAAATCTGATAAACTATTGTAACATACCACAATGTAGAGGAGTCAGAAAGGCATTGTTTTATGATAGAAGCTAGACAAAATAGGCTGTATAGTAAATGATACATATTATGATTCTAGGTCAACCATTCCTAGAGTTCATTGAGGCACATGACAAGCAGTGGAAAGGTAGGACTCTTAAGCTTGCCTGAGAGAATTCTGGGGGGGTAGAGAATGTGTCCACCCGTAATCTTGATTATGGTGATAGTTTCCATGGGTTTATATCATATATACAAACCTATCAAATTTGAATGTTTTCAGTAGTTTATTGCATGCCAATTATATATCAAACTATTAAACATAAAATTTGAAATCTTTATAAAGTATTTTGAAATGTATTATTTCCATATAGCTACCACCAGTGCAGTTGTATAATGTCTTCTCATGTTGTAATGAAATAATTTTCTTTTATAAATCCCCCTGAGGTGTTAGATAGCATACCCAAAAGTAAAGAAAAAAAGGAAAGGAGTGAAAATAAAATGTAGTTATAATTTCAGTAATTTCTGAAAAACAACTGCAGAGAAACTTGACCAGGCAAGGGTGATATATATGCTACAGGCAGCTCTGACTGAAAAATGTTGTATAATGTAGAATCAAGACACTTGTAATAAGAAAGAAAATTAACCTAACTTGTATTTTATACTTTCTATTTCTTTCACATAAAAATACCTACTTTTAAAGCAAAAGCTACAATTAAAGAGACAAATTCTGTGTGCTCTGTATATCTGTTCAAACATTTAAATTTTGGATGACCATTTTGAACGCAAAATTAGCTTTTTGTTAAAATTGAAATGGAATAAAACAATGTTTCCTCCAAAATTGTTTTGAAAAAGTTGAAGTCCCAATTATAATCACTTATAACGGAAGCAGGTAAATGTTTGTGTGACAAAGCACCCAGAATGCTGGAAAAAGTACTACATAGGGTCAGATACCTGATTCACTTTCTAACTTGGGAAAATATTACCTTCTTTCTCTAAAGTCAGGCAGCTTTGTGGGTCCTGAATTCATCTGCTATAATATCAATTAGTTAATTCAATCTCTTAACTTTTCTCCAACTCTATAATTTAGTGTTCTACACATTCAGTACTTTCAGAGATTTCATAATTTTGAAGACAGAACAGCAGAGAAATACTGCATAGGTGATTTAAAGAAAAGGTAAAGAATTGATTGCAGACTGAGTAAAATTAATTTATAACCAAAATATTTATGGTAATATTTATTAAAGAGTGTTCTCTGTTATTTCATAAATTTATTTTCATTTTTACACATAAGTGCATTTTGGTTGTTTTTTGAGATGTCTCACTGTGTAATTTAAGCTAATCTTAAATGCACTGGATAAAGGGTAATTGAAAACTAAGGGGGGAGTACTCTGAGGGAGAGGAATGACATTGTATCTCTCACTGTAATATATTTTAAAAATTTAAGTATTCACTGTACTTTTCATTCTTAGAGCACAGATCCCAGGTTGGCTTTGAGCTCTTGATCCTCCTGCCTTAGCCTCCTGAGTGGCCTGATTACAGGTGTGCCAGCTTTCAGCTTTATTTTTTTATTTTTATTTTTATTTTTTTTGAGACAGGGTCTCGCTTTGCAGTTCAGGCTGGCTCTGAGCTCACTATGCAGCCCAGGCAAGCCTTGAACTCAGCAATCCTCCTGTCTCTGCCTTCCGAGTGCTGGGATTATAGGCGTGAGCCACCACGCCCAGCATTGTGGTTACTGGGATTGAACTCAGGACCTTGCACTTGCGAGGCAGGTGCCGGAACCACTGAGCTAAATCTCTGGCCCTCAGCTTTATTTTTAATGAATGTCACTCACAAATTATGATGAGTTCTATTTCAAGGCCAAATGCACCTGATGATGTACAAATGGCTCATTTCTCTTGGTCCCACATCATAGAATTCAAACTTTGATGTATTTTAAATCTGAATGTATAAGTATGTTTTCTCAACAGATTTACCCTAAGAAAGGTATATATTCATATGAGATTTTCTTGAGGTAGTAGAGCTCAAAAACAAAGTTAGGAGGAAAATAATTAAAATTGAATGTGAAAATATAGCTTATGGGAAGTTTAGGACAAAATGTTTAGAAAATCATACTGATCCATTTTGTGTGTTTCCAGGGACAGATATATATTCTTGCACTGTGAATATTTTCTATTTTCCCTATGAGAGAGCAAGTCACGCAGTTATCCTGAAACTCAAAAGTCAAGAACCAGTCAACCAACAAAGCTTTCAAGAATGAATTTAATATTGTGCTTATATATTTAGATCATTTGAGAAAAGGTTTCCCTTCAACCAAATAAACCCACTCCTGGGAACTTTTCCTTTGAAAATAGAGGTAGTTAAACATTATAATAAGTTTCTATTTCTACACAAAACTTCTGAGTTTTATTTCACGTCACTCTACCTCTCAATTTTGTCACAAATTAGACTTTTATTGAAAAGTGTATATCTTGACTCATTCTTCCTTTCTATCCCAAATGTTGCTTTCATTCGAAGACATTTTCCTTTCCATAGAACTTAATATTCCATAGTTTACGGTCACAGATTTCTTAAAATTTTCCTTCTCATGAATGAGTTTAACAACTTAACTGCTAGTTTAACAAGTGATTAACTTAAATGATACAAATGCAGGTGGATAGATTTTAACCTTTCATTGTGTAACATAATCATGAAATCCTCTTCCACTTTCATTTTCAGCTCCCTTTCTAATGAATCTCAAATCCTCATCACCCTTCTTAACCCTCCATACAATTCCACTTGTCACTTGAACTCAGCTTGTTCAGATGTCTTCAATTTGTAGTCTTCCCTTACTTAAATTTTTTTTTTTTTGAGACAGGGTCTCGCTTTGTAGTTCCGGCTGGCTCTGAGCTCACTATGTAGCCCAGGCAAGCCTTGAACCCAGCAATCCTCCTGTCTCTGCCTCCCGAATGCTGGGATGACAGGCGTGAGCCACCACGCCTGGCACTGTGGTATGTGGTATTGATTGCTGGTGGGCATGAGTCTCCACGCCCAGCATTGTATGTGGTTTCCGGGGATCGAACTCAGGACCTTGCGCTTGCGAGGCAGGTGCCAGAACCTTTGAGCTAACCCTCCGGCCCACTTAAATTTTTTACATAGTGAGACGTCACCTTTCTGTCCACATCTTTACTTAATTTCTTGCTGTCTCCATTATTACATATTCCTATAAAAAATCACCTCTTAAGCAATAATATTGTTTCTCAAGTGTTTTTTCAGCTGCTTAGCCTCAGCTGGAGGGTTCTCCCCCTGGATATACAGTTCGATGAAGTCAGTATTAACATCCACTGGATGCCTAACTGGGCTGGGTGGCAAAGACAGCCTTTTCATCACAGGCATGTATAGTAAATCACCCGAGATGGCTCGGTGAGGCGTTTCCCTGGTTCCATGTATCCTCTCTGCATGACCAACTTCCTCACTACCTGATGCCAGCCTATGGATACTACAAACGTAGATATTGATATGGTGGCTGGATTCCTCCTGAGCAAGCATTCTAGGAAACCCAAGGAAGAGTGAAAGTGCTATGTATGACCTGTGCGAAGTCACAAAGTCTTATGGTGTCACCTCTGCCTTAGGCTACTGTTGGATTCAAGGTGAGGGAACTGTATATACAAAGGTGCATTTTTCAGATGAAGAAGTAAAGGCAGCAAAGAAGACATGTTCAACACCACTAGTCATTTGAGGGATGCAGATGAAAACAGTGCTGATATTCCATCTCACTCCACAAAGAATGGCTGCTATCATGAAATCAAGCAACAACAAATGCTGGCAAGGTTGTGTGAAGAAAGGAACACTTCTCCATCGCTGGTGGGAATATAGTCTGGTGCAACCACTGTGAAAGTAAGTGTGAAGATTCCTCAAAACACTAGGATTAAAAGGTCCCGTTTGACCCTGCTATTTCCCTACTATGCATATACATAAAAGAATTAAAAGTATCATACTACAGCAACATACGTGCACCTATATTTATAGCAGGTTAGTTTGTAATAGCTAAATCTTGGAATCATCCAAAAACCCATCAGTAAGATACCGGATAAAGATATGGTGGGCTTAAAAAAAATTAAAAAAAAGTATTGCTCAGACATAAAGAATGACAAATTAGAGACATTTATAGCTAAATAGATGCACCTTGAGAACATACTCCATTGAAATAAATAGGACACAGATGTGTAAACATAGTATTATTTCTATAGTGTGAAAAACTGAAGGTGTAAATGAGGTAAAATGTATGATAGGTATTGTGAAATAGGAAGGATATATTCAAAGGGAAAGTGGAACTGGTTGGGGGCAGAGGAAAGCAAAGAAGGGAAAGAAAAAAATTGATGGTAAAAGTGAAAAAAGGAAACAATGGTTATGTACATGGGGAGGAGTTGAAAGGGAAATGGGAAAAATAACAATTGAAATACATGATGTCAAAAAAAGATACATTATATTCTGGTACAAATTCTCAATGAGGAATCTGATCATAACACATTCCTAATATGTACCAATAAAATCAACTTCTTAAAAAAAGAAACATGAAAAAAAGGTATATGAGGTATGATTGAGTAATCCTTTTTAGACACCAGCTATTGCTGCATCAGATCCACCTGCTTTGACAGATCCTTATAACTCTAGAACCTTCTATAATAATTCTACTCTGCTTATGGAGGCTGCTATCTTCCGACCTCCTTGTCACAGCCCCAGATTTTCTTTCACATCCGAATAAAGATTCTGCTATCTACTTTAATTGTAATAATTTCCTAGGCATCTTGAATAACTTCGTGGCTGACTCAGACCAAGAGAATTATTTGAGATTAAATTTAGGACTCTTATCTCCACATAAATTCAGCTATTTGATATATCTAGCCACATCTTGAAATATACTGAAACCTAACACTATAGTACATACAAAATATTACACTTCACTCATTATGTTCTCTGTATGTCAGCTTAGGCTCCCAACTCAGACACACTAATACACCTGCTCTGAAACCTTAGAAAACTTCAGGCTCTCAAGTACCACTCCTTTTAGTCTCTTTCTGGATTCACTTTCTTGTCTTTCTAACCTAGATTTCATTATCTCTCCTTTTGATCAATCCATCAATATTACCTTACCTCAGGGCCTGCCTCTTCTGTCAAACCCCTCGGAAAAGCACAACTTTGCATTGATTTAATGTGTTTGCCTCTTTTATTCTTTCACAAAGAAGTACTATGAACGTATATGCAACACAAAGTCTCTGCCATCTATGATGCACTTATTTGATATTATATACTCTTTTAGTCAAATGAACCTCTTGTGAAAATCAAACTACTTTATAGAGGGATGGACATTTACAGTTACCACTTCACTACAGATTTATTCATTGTATTCTCCTAGCTTAGCAGTGACATATAAAATGACTTTTTATTGTTTTATTTACTTTTGGCCAATCCTTTTCTCCTTTAAGCACTCTATACCTTCTGTGGTTTACTTACTTTCAGATTTTATCCTCTCTCTGGATGTTTTCCTTCCTAATCTCCTTTGTGGGCTCATATTTTTCTACTGATTCTTTAAACATCTGCTTTCTCCATGCCTGTTCATCAGCTCTCTGTTTTTCTTGCTATTCACTCTCATGAGGTTACTTCAACCAGATTTATGGTTTCAGTTACCACTTATGTGCTTTATTTTTAGCCCTAAATTCTCCCTGAACTCAAGAACCATCATCCAGCTGGTTCCTGGAAATCTCACTTACATGTTTTACAGGAATTTTGAGCTCTACAGGTTCTAAAAATGCCTTAGCGATTTTCACTTAAAACCTGCTTCTCAATTGTATTCTCTCCCTGACTGGAAGGCAGGAAAATCCTGTCATTTGTGCAAGCTGGAAACAAAAGTCATTTTAGACTACAGTTTCTTGCTTGATTTCTATATTTAATCATTCCAAGTCCTACTCAAACAGATTTTTAGCCCTATTACATGTATTTCTGGAGATAGCAGTTATAATGCCATTACATAGTTATTGAAGATATCATTCTTCCTTTACAGAAACACTTGCAAATACATAGGATCTTTTAAATACCATGTTGTAGCCAGAATAATAACAAAAAGCAGAATATCAAATACATACAATTTTTGGTTTTTGGGCTCCTATGAAAAAATTTCATAAATTGTTGTATTATAAGTAGCAGAAATTTATTTTTCACAGTTCTGAAGGACAGGAAGTTCAAATCAAGGTGGCTGCATATTTGGTTCTTGGTAAGTGCTTGGCTCTGGGTTTTAGATAGCAAATTCTCACTGTTCTTATTCAGTCGGAATGATGAAATACATCTTCCAGGTTTGTTTTATAAAGGTGATGAACCCTCTCATGAGGGTTCTATTCTCATCATATAATCACTGCCCAAAGCTCCATCTTCAATGCCATCACTTCAGAGATTAAGAAATTAACATTTAGGAGACATAAGAAATTTAGCTGCTAAGAAGCATATGAAGAAATGTTCAACATCACTTGTAATTCAAGAGATGCAAATGAAAACAACACTGAGATTTCATCTCACTCCACAAAGAATGGCTACTATCACAAAATCAACCAACAATAAATGCTGGCGAGGCTATGGGGAGAAAGGAACACTTCTCCACTGTTGGTGGGATTGCAGACTTGTGCAACCATTGTGGAGATCCGTGTGGAGATTTCTCAGAAAACTAGGACTAGGGGTCCCATTTGACCCTACTATCCCCCTGCTAGGAATATACCCAAAAGAATTTTTAAAAACTCACATTGGAAAGACAGATGTACACCCTTGTTCATAGCAGCTCAGTTCATGATAGCTCCATCAGGGAAACAACCCAAATGCCCATCAACTGGAGAGTGGATAAAGAAGATGTGGGTTTTTTAAATAAAATGGAGTATTATTCTGCCATGAAGAACGACAAGATTGATTCATTTATGTGCAAATGGATATACCTGGAGGACACACTAATAAGTGAAATAAATAGATCGCAGATAGGCAAATACTGGATCTCCTCTTTGATATGAGCACCTATAGATGCAAATGAGCTCTAGAAAGTATTTACAGTTTTTGTAGAATGGGAAATAGAACTGTAGTATCTACAGTTTTTTGTAGAATGGGAAATTTCCAAAGGAAATTTGGTGTGGGAATGTAATGAGGGGAAGGAATAAACATGATTCTGAAGGAAAATAAAAGAGCATGTATATAGGGGGTGGGGAGGTGTGGGTGGGTGGGGATTGGGTAAAAATGAGAATTAACTTGTGTCATATATTGGTACAAATTCCCCAATGTTATGTGTGATTGAGAGATGTATATAAATTGTACCAATAAAGAATTCAATAAAAAAATAAATTTAGCTGCTAAAAAATTTCAATTAAAACAACTTTTTTTCCCCTTGGTACTGTGTATTGAACTCAGGATCTTCAGCATGTGAGACTAGTGTGGCACCACTGTGACAATTCCCAGCCCTAAAGCAACTTTAGATAAAAGAGGGTATCTCTGGGCAGGAGCGTTAGCTCAGTGGTTCTGGCACCTGCCTTGCAAGCACAAGGTCCTGAGTTCGATCCCTGGTAACCACGTACAATGCTGGGCGTGGTAACTCACGCCCACCAGAAATCAATACCACATACTACAGTGCTGGGCGTGGTGGCTCCCACCTGTAATCCCAGAACTCGGGAGGCAGAGACAGGAGGATTGCTGAGTTAGCGGCGGCTTGCCTGGGCACCATAGTGAGCTCAGGGCCAGCCTGAACTTCAAAGCGAGACCCTGTCTTAAAAAGCAAAAAAAAAAAAAAAAAAAAAAAAAAAAAAAAAAAAAAAAAAAAAAAAACCCAAAACAAACCCCCCCAAAACCCCCCAAAACCGTTTCTTTGTTCTCTATGTTGTTATTAAACTTTTACTAGTCCTGAAAACAAGAAACATCAAGTGAAATATTGCAATACATTAGAAAAGAGCTGGACTCCATATATTCTTTTTATTTTCATGGACAAAGTTAACATGGTGTCACAGATTGAGAAAAACTCAAGACCTGTGAAAATTCTCTAAGCATTCATCTTCCTCACTTATAATAGTAGATAACATTTGTTTGGTATGATTATGTGAAGATTAGGCAAAACATTGCATCCAGAGCTAGACGTATTGTAAATATTAATTTTTCTCATTTATTTTTGTCATTAGTACTTGTCCCAAGTGTATATTCTACATGTCAGTCTTATACTGGCTACTCTGAGTGCCATTTCAGGGGAAGAGAGCAACAGAAACACACTGATGATGGGTGTGATGTAGGGAGGTACCATGTTTGTGAACTATGCATTTTTACAAACAGTAATGAGGCATCACACAAAACTTGAAATCTGAATCTATTAGAAAACCTAATATAAGTAAAATATACTTATAAATTATATACTTATATATTATAAAATATACTTATATTCTTAGTGAAGAGGGAAAAACTTTTTATATTGAAGGATATCAAAACCAACCTATTTTTTTTTTTTTT